>JAPMLY010002649.1:0-42676 GCA_026401115.1 Tetraselmis chui
CCTCATCAACCTCAACACCCACGGCATGCACACATCCATCATAGACGTGGAACACCTCACTAACACCCACCACCTTGACGTCCTCCTCCTCACTGAAACCACCCACGCCACCAACAAATCCCGCTAGCGTATCGCTTTCCCCCCCAATACATCCTCAAAAGTACTCGACAACGCTACTCACTTGTGCCCCTACCCAATGCATGCGTCCTCTTCTCGGTCCGCAGGACCTCATTCCAATCCGCCAATGTCCACACCCCGCCCCACATCCCCCACATCGCTGGACTAACCATCGTCCCACACTCATGCACCCCCTACCTCCTCCTCGGAGCCTGCATGCCCCAACTCCACAACCCCCAACTGACCCGTTTATACGTTGAAGTTGCAGCGTGGGGTCTCCGGCTCGCGGACGACCATCCGACTCACCGCGTCCTCTGGGGGGGGGGTGGGCGGGGAATTTCCAAACGACCACTACAAAAGATAGTGGTAACTCCGCCCTCACCTTCTTACTCAAGTCCCACCTCCTTCCCCTCCACCCCCTATCTCTACCTTCCCCCGTAGCGGCGGGTGCCTCGACCACTGGCTCACCACGCCTCCCTCTCCCCTCGCCCTCTCACCGTCCGTCTGCTCGGTCTTCTCCTCCCCGTTACACTTCAATGAACACTCGGCAGTCTACGTCGTCGTTCCTGCCCCCTCCTCTCTCATGTGAAATGAAATGAAATTAATTGAAATTGTTTACAACAATACCAGTATTAACCGGCTGTTGTCTCTGGCCCCCCCGTGCTACACCAATGTGGACTCATTAGCGTGGGCTAGACCGTGAACCACTAATCCCAACCTCTCTAGTATGATACAGTCTAAAACATACATGTAACCATGTATTTTTTTTATCTATACGTGCTTTTTTTTGGATACAATATGAAATAAATTGTGTCGCTAGTCTCCACGATACGCGGCCTGCTCCAGCCGCAGCGGGGATGTTGATCAACGAGGTTGGTCAGCGTGAGCTGGTCGAGGCGAACGTGCCTGACCTTGGGTACCGTGCGACTCCGGTCTTGCCGGAGCTAGGGGAAAAGGCATATGAAAAAACGCCTCGCTCATATCTTCGTCGGCCCCGTCTCGATCAGTGCTCTTCCCCGCCCGAGGTAGTAGTTGCTCCTCCCGACGCACTTCGCCACCTAGCCAAGTCTTCCCTCCTCCTTCGGGGGATGGGACGAGTAAATAACTAAGCTGCAGACGGTGTCCGGCTGGCTCTCCTGCCCCCGAGCCAAATTGTCTCATGTCCCTTGTCCTTTTGCCGTCTGTTTCCATCGCCTATCTGATCGCGCTGTAGCCGGCCGTACCCTCCCCCGGTGGTTTACGTTGTTAGGGGGCCGCCTTTACGAGTAGTGTACCGTTACGATAACCCTAGGCACACTGCCTAAGGCAGCATGTCGATAACCGGGTACCAACTAGGGGAGGGGTGGGTCGGACATAGGGATCGAGTCGCCGAACCACAAAAGATGTTGGGTATACGGGAATATTTTTCCAAAAGCCCCCCGTACCGGGTTTTTCCCGCGGCGGTCGATCCTAAGGATCGCCGCCGCCAGACCGTGCCGCTCCTCTGACCGCGACCCATCTCCGTCCTGCGTAGCTTCAGGCCTCGCCCCCAGGGTAGACTTAAAACTCTCGCAGGGCTGGCGGCTGCTAGCGAGCGCCTTGCCCTAGCGCTGCTTCCCAGCTATCCGCCGCCAGCTCCAACACCCTCGTCCCACCGCTTATCCGTCCGTACCCTTCCTCGCCAAAAACAATCCGCAGACATCGTTCCCGCCGTGACGGGAGAGTATTTGTGAGTATTTAGTTGCTGAAAAAACATATCGGACTGGCCGAGCGGGAGATCCCTGTGTTGGTGTACGGATATTATGTTTTTCCAAAAACCCTCCGTACATGGCTTCCCGACAACTGCTGATCCCGCGGATCACAGCTGTCGGTACCTCGTTGAGCCCCCTACCGTGCCAAGCCTTGCACGGCTACGGGGTTACCAGCGCCGACCGCGTGGAGGTAGACCTCTCTCATAGCTCACCCCCACCCCCCGCCCCATGCCCACCCCCACGCACACCACACCACCCACAAACTCAGCTTCAAACTTCCACTCACACCCAACCACATAAAAACATACCAATACAACACACCCTCCCTAATCAACCAAACGGCCACCCTCCATGCAACCATACTTAATACGCCCCCATCTACATCCTCCCCCGACACCCTCGACACCCTTGCCCCGCAATTCACCACACTCCTCTCCCACCATATGGACCACGCAGCCACCATTTGGCCCGTCCTCCCCCCGAAGAAACTCCGTCCACCTCACGCGTTCCTCGACCCCACCGGGCTAAGTAAGAAAACACGCAAACACATTCAAAAACGTCGCCAATGTAGTACCAACAACGCCCCCCTCCCCCTCGCCCAAGCCCTCTTAAATATGACCGACTATCTCACCCCTGCCGCCATTAAGCAACAGTGCCAAGCACGCATACGCCACCTCCTACGAGCCACCACCACAGATATGTTGAGGAAAATAGAAACACGAGCCAATACGACGTCTGCCCAATACGACGTCTGCCCGAAGTCCTCCCACCGCCTCTTGAGGATCAGAAGCGGCCTTCTACCCCCGAGCAACGCGACCTCGACCCTCCATGGAATCACCATACCAGATAAAACTAAAGCGACCTCTCCCACCGACGTCGTAGAGGCGGTACACTCACACTTCGACGCCGAATCAACTCAGCCGCGCCACCCCACCCGTACTACTCATTCCCCCAGTGGGAACTCCCGAACAACCCTGACAACTTTACCATGGAACCCCGCGGAGACCCCTACCTCACCCTTGCCGACATGATAACCCGCGACACATTCGATAAACTATCAACTCGCTCGGCACAGGCAAAGCCCCCGGCCCCGACGGTATCCCTAACGAAATCATCAAATTCCTACCCCCTACCGTGCCAAGCCTTGCACGGCTACGGGGTTACCAGCGCCGACCGCGTGGAGGTAGACCTCTCTCATAGCTCACCCCCACCCCCCGCCCCATGCCCACCCCCACGCACACCACACCACCCACAAACTCAGCTTCAAACTTCCACTCACACCCAACCACATAAAAACATACCAATACAACACACCCTCCCTAATCAACCAAACGGCCACCCTCCATGCAACCATACTTAATACGCCCCCATCTACATCCTCCCCCGACACCCTTGCCCCGCAATTCACCACACTCCTCTCCCACCACATGGACCACGCAGCCACCATTTGGCCCGTCCTCCCCCCGAAGAAACTCCGTCCACCTCACGCGTTCCTCGACCCCACCGGGCTAAGTAAGAAAACACGCAAACACATTCAAAAACGTCGCCAATGTAGTACCAACAACGCCCCCCTCCCCCTCGCCCAAGCCCTCTTAAATATGACCGACTATCTCACCCCTGCCGCCATTAAGCAACAGTGCCAAGCACGCATACGCCACCTCCTACGAGCCACCACCACAGATATGTTGAGGAAAATAGAAACACGAGCCAATACGACGTCTGCCCAATACGACGTCTGCCCGAAGTCCTCCCACCGCCTCTTGAGGATCAGAAGCGGCCTTCTACCCCCGAGCAACGCGACCTCGACCTTCCATGGAATCACCAGACCAGATAAAACTAAAGCGACCTCTCCCACCGACGTCGTAGAGGCGGTACACTCACACTTCGACGCCGAATCAACTCAGCCGCGCCACCCCACCCGTACTACTCATTCCCCCAGTGGGAACTCCCGGACAACCCTGACAACTTTACCATGGAACCCCGCGGAGACCCCTACCTCACCCTTGCCGACATGATAACCCGCGACACATTCGATAAACTATCAACTCGCTCGGCACAGGCAAAGCCCCCGGCCCCGACGGTATCCCTAACGAAATCATCAAATTCCTACCCCCGGCGACCCGCTCCGCCCTCTTCTCTCTCCTCTCCCTCCTTCCCCACAAGTCCTACACCCCTCTTGAATGGTGCCATAGCACCACATGCCTCCTCCAAAAGAAAGGTGACCCAACCCTCCTCGAGAACTACCGCCCCATAGCCCTCATGAACAACCCCCTCAAACTTTGGACCGCACTAATAAAAAATGCAGGCTCAAAGTACGCAGAAACCCACGGCATCCTTAGCGACCAGTAGGATGGATAACAGAAACACCGCAGCATCCACGACGCTCTCTCCTCTATCATCATGATGATGGAGGACGCCAAGCTTTACCACAAGGACTTCTACGTCATGTATGCCGACTTCAAAGGCGCCTTTAATTCCGCCGACCACCACATCATGTTCAAACACATGCGCCAACTCGGTATGCCCCCCTCCTTTGTCGACACCTGCGAACACCTCTACGACGTCTCTTCCACCGAATACAATACCCCGTGCGGCCCTACCCCCTCCATAAAAATAAATCGTGGCACCATGCAGGGAGACACCCTCTCCCCCTTCCTATTTACCCTCTTCCTTGAACCCTTCCTCCGTTGGCTCACGGTGGGCAGCCGGGGTTACCGCCCGGGCCCCCTTGCCACTAACGTTGACCCTACAGAACACACAGCTACCTACCCCGAACACGGCTTCGCCGACGACCTCAGCCTCGCCACAGGCTCAAACCCCAACATGTCCATCCAGCTCCGGAAACTCTCCCTCTTCAGCGCATACACAGGTATGATTGTTAACATCCGAAAATGCTGCATTACCGGCGCCCGCTAACGCTCAGGCAACACCCTCTCCCTTGCCAACGTCACCCTGCTTGCATCCCGCCTCCAAACACAGTTCATCACCATCAGTTCAAACCGTGCCCCCATCCCTTCCATCGGCCCCTCGGACACTTTCCGAGTCCTCGGGATCGAGCTCAACCCCTCCCTCACCTTCACTAAACACTGGCACGAACTAAAGCGCACTACCGCATCCCTTATCACCGCCCTCTCCGCCTAAACACTAACACAATCCCGCAGACTCCGAGCCATCCGAGGACTACTAATCGGCAAGCACTTCACCTTACAACTCGGCCTCTTCAGCGACTCGCAATTGGAAACCCTCGAAGGACAAATCTGCCGAGCACTCCGCTCCGCCGTCTCCTCGGTGCGTAACCTCCCCCGCACCGCCCTCCACCGCCCTACATCCGACCTCGGCTACGACCTCCCCTCCCTCAAAGCCCACGCCGCACAACTCACAGTCTGCCATCTCCACAAAATCATGAACACCCCTGGCTATAGAGGCCATATAGCCCGAGCACACATTCGCACCATTTTCACCACATACACCCACTGGTCCACTGAATCCATCATGTCAAGCAACTCCTCCCCACCCACACTCCGATGCATGGTACGAGCCCAACGCGACGCGGGCACCATGTTCCACAACATCCCTCCACTCTCCCTCACCAACTCCATCGCCTCCACACTCCGCACCCACTTCATCCACCAAGACAACACCCTCTTCGCATCCCTCCGAGACAGAACCACCCACATCACCGACCCTCACACTTACAAACATGCATACTGTGAATTCTCACCCTGCAAAACACACGCCTCCCTCCTCCCCCGCCTCACTCACCTTTGGAAAAATAACATAACCACATGGCCACAAGTCCTCCTCCGCGCCACCACAACCTCCATCCTCCTCAAATCCATTTCCACACACACGGTGTCCACCACCTCACTCTCACCCCCCATTGACCTTCTAGCCGCAGCCCTCACCGAACCCCTCAACACCATCCACAACCGCCTCCCCATCACACACCTCACCCCCAAACAAGCAACCCCCCGCCCCACCACCATCCACCCCCTCGTGGATTCCCCTCCTTACCCCCCACCTCCCCCGCTCCCCCTCCAACCTCTCATCCGGCATCCATACCACCCACACCAAAACCCCTCCTCCCATGGCACCCACCACACACATCGAGACAAAATATCTCTCACCCTCAGACCACCACTACCCGCCCTGCGACGTCATTCGCATCATTTCCAAACACAAGGACACTGAATACGGCCAAATCCAGTACATGGTAGAATGGGCCCCAAAACACCTCACGGAGTGGGACATCCAACTCCAACTCGACGACGGTTTCCGCCTCATCACCTCCACCCCCACATCGGTGTGTCTCCCCACCTCCTCCCCCACCACCTGCTCCATTTGCCATGAGCCCCTACACACAGACCTCACCTCCACATGCTGCACATACCCGCACTTTGCCGTCCATTCTTAATGCCGCCCCGCTCATGGACCCGTCACCTGGCAATGCGATTAGTGCGCCCGCAGCCAATACCACGACTTCACCCGCCTCCACGAGGTCAAGTGGGTCCCTTGTCTCCAGCTTCACGACACCATCAGTGAGACCTCCTCCGGCCCCACCGCCCCCACCGCATTTAACACCGGCTTTGTCCCCTCCACGACACCCATCCTACCCGAACCTGGACCCCCCCATGGACGCTCCCCCCCTTCATCACATTCAACCACGACCCTATCCACACCGACCTCGACATGCTCCCCACCGGCAAATTAACCATACACGCCCACCCTACACTAAATGACACCACCATCCTTTGCACCCCCGACGGCCGCGCGGTCACTACCCTCAACGGCCCCCGCGTCCATCACCTATTTCAACTCTTTCGCCCCGACCTCACGCAACACTCGTTCGAAGAGAGGTCTACCACCTCATCACTCGCCTAGGCTCCCGTTCAGAAATCCACTCACCCACACCCGCCCCCACCACACGCAACAAATGGGCCACTCGAGAGGACCTACTCACATCACTCCGCAACACATTTCACATCCAGACAGAACTCTACTCCGACCCCCTCAACAAATCACTCCACTCTCACACCTATCACTCACTATACCCCGAAGACATAGTCTTCTCATCCAGCGGCAGCAACGCGTCACACACATGGCACAACACCAACATCGCCAACCCAGAATACGACCACGAATGCATGCGCCGCGCCATGGAACACGCAATCACCAGCGCCCACTTTACAGCCTCACACACACCTAGCGCCACCATCCTCATCCTCCCCCGATGGGAACACACACCATACCGACATTCCAATTACACCGACTCCCCATACACCCACCACCTCTACACCCTTCCCAACGACGCAAACACCTTCCCACCCCCCGATCAACACACACGCCACCCCACCCCCACCCCATTCGGCACACGCTGGATGGTCGACATCTGCCTCGTCGCCAACCCCCTCGCACTCTCCACCTTTCCCTCACATGCAGCCATGACCGCCCTCCACAACACACTCGAGTCAATCTACAATACACACCTCCCCAACCCCACCATCACCATCCCACCTCCACAACTCTCCGACACTTACTCACCCCACTCGGCATGCATCTACCATCTGCCCCCCAACCCCTCCTACCCCCTTACTTATCTCCTCCCGGAACGCACGAAACTAACATACTCCCCCACCAGAGGAGACCTTGCGTGGAACTCGCAGGACTTCGTATACACATACGGCTCCAAGAAGGGAGGCTCCTCCCCCCTCGGAGCAGCCGCCACCCACCCCGCCTCGGACACCCGCATCAAAATTCTGGTGACCTCTACCCCTTCCTCACACACCATCAATCGCGCTGAACTAGCGGGCATCGATATAGGCCTCCAACTCGGCCACACCCACATTCTTACAGACAGTGCGTGCTCCCTCCGCTTGATATAAGGCTACATGAGCTGCCCATCCCCTTACCGCCACAACATTCACCGCGACACACTCATGTCCATCACACACACTCTTAAAACATGTTGCGCCTCTGGCATCCGCACACACCTCAGCAAAATCAAGGCACACAACCACTCATTAGGCAACGACCTCGCAGACACCCTCGCTAACCAAGCCGCGGACGGACACCCACCCGACACAACATACACCACAGGTTCAGATGTGTCGATAGGTCACTGGACTTGGCCATACACCCTCATACCACAAACCCTAGGAGAGCCCGCACCCTACAAAGACACCAACCTCAAAACTGACGCTCACATTCACAGCACCAAACCCACTTACACACCCCTCTCACACACATCCAAACACGGTGCCCTCCTCGCCCGCGCCGCGGTGGTCTGCGCCGATTTCACTTTTCACAAAAACCACGTGACACTCACCAACATCCAATTCACCCACAAGCAAGAATTCATGTGGAGAGTCCACAGCACCCGCCTCCTCACACACAACCCCAACCTGCGCTGCCCCATGTGTGGCCAATTCACTAGCAACATATACATGGCCGGTAACTACCCCACCATGTGTGGGAGAAGATAGGATCGCCACAATAGCGCGCTACAACTCCTACTCTCCCTCCTAGAACGCCACAACGGCGGACGATGGGAGACCATCACCGCAGACTTGTAACAAACCCATCAAGTCATTCACATCCCCCACACCCACCCACACCCCTCTTGCACGTCATCCCCCTCACCCCACCCACATGCCCACCCGCCTTATTGCTGCTGACGAAGGTCTCTCGCTCGACTCCCTAACCTCGTGCCCCGCCATCCTCCCTCACGACATTCTCCCCCCCCCCCCGCGCTACGACCCCCGGCGGCGCACAAACCCGACTTTATCCGCCTCCTCGAACCTCGATACGTCGGTCACACAAATGGTCGCCGCCGATAATCATCAATTAAAAAGATTCAGATAGGAAAGTGGAAGTAGTGCACGGACCACAACCTCTCCGACACAGCCCAATTGATTCGTGCCAAATACACACCCCTCGCAAATGCCATCCGCAGCCACTGGCTAGGTACAGAAGTCGACATCCTCCCCATCGTCATGAGCCGCACGGGTACACCGCACTCATCCACCATCGCAAGCCTCACCTCTCTACTCACCCTCCGCACTGCCCCTCCTGATAAACTCATCTCCAAAGCACGACTCGACACGTCTCGCATCTTTGCACAACTCCACACGCACACTATCCAATGGCTACATCATCTCCTACTTGTATACCGCATCAAATCCCGCACGGCTTTTCGCCACGCCTCCACACACTGCACCTTCGCACGCCCCTAATTGCACGCCGCCATCACCTCGTATCGCACATTCCCCGGGGGGGGAAGTAAAACCCCCGAACACTACCCTCGGAGAGGTTGGATTTAGGTGGTTAACGGTCTAGCCCTGACTTGTAAGCTTCCTGTATGGCATAGTTAGGTGGGCCCAGAGACATCAACCGGCGCATACGGTAATTGTTGTACAGTTGTAAATCGGCGCATACGGTATATGTTGTAAACAACCTCAATTTCAATTTCAATTAGATGTGGACGGTAATGGTGCAGGTGTGAGGGTGGAAATAGGACGGTAGTGCGGCTGGAGCAGTTGTGGTTATAGTGTGCTGCCCAATGTTAGGTAAGGGGGTTGGGAGGGGGTTGGGGTCTTGACCTCCGGGCCGGGGGGGGGCATGTGATTATCGTTTCAGGGACGGGTGGCGGCCCTGGCAGCCGAGGCAGTCTTACAAGTCGGTTTGGGGGGGCGGAGGTTCCACGGGCCGCGGAAACGGATGGGTACTCTCTTTCGCGTTCATCAATCCAGTCATCGATTTCACTATCTATGGGGTCGGTGTAGGTGGCGGGACGGGTCTTGGAGGTGGGTGTGACTTTTGGGGCATATGTTGGAGAGGAGCTGTGAGCTGGGGTAAGTGTTATGGGTCGTGTAGGGGTGGGGGTGAGGGAGTTGGAGGATGGTTGATTGGCGGTACGCGGGGAGTTGCGAGGGGGCGGGGAGGGAAGTTTCTTTTGGTTGTGTTGGCGGGTGGGATTGGTGACGCCAACCGGGGGGGGGGGGCATGTATGAGAGCGGGGTCGGTTGGGGGGCAAGGGTTGAGTGAGATGTCCATGGGGTCGTCCATGAGAAGGGTGGGTGTGGGAGGTGGTTGTGTGGGAAGGGAGGAGGACGTGGTGGCGGAGTCGGTAGCGGTGGGGGGGGGGGGTTGAGGGGGGCGGGGAGGTTCGGATGTTGCATGTGTGAGTGGGGTGGAGGAGCAGTCCATGGATCCAGCGGAGTCTTTTGTGATGGTGGGTATGGGAGAGGGGTTGTTGGATGTGATGTGTGTTTCGGGGGAGGTAGAGGAGGGGTTGGTGGTCGTAGTGAGGGCGGTGGATGGTTCTGGGGAGGTGGAGCGGCGTTTCCTAGTGGGGTTGAAGGTTTGAGGCGGGGCGGGGGTGGGGTGTGCTAAATATGTGGATGAGAGTTGGATGTCGGGAAGGGAGTCAAGGTCGAGTGGGGTGTCATCATCTGTGTCCATCATCGAGCTGTCGGAAGTCTCGAGCTTCCACTTGTTGATGGTGTTGACGTCCAAGAGGGGGCGGGTCTAGAGGAGGAGAAGAGGGGGGCGGGTTGCGGTATAGGGGTTTTTTGTGTTTGGAAATGTTAAGGGGTTGTGGTTATGGAGAGATGGTGAAGATGGGGTCCGAGAGTCGGGCCCTACCAAAGGTGGAGTAGTGGTGTGGGTTGACGTTGAGTGTGCATGTGGCGTGTATGTTTGAGCCGCGCTGAAGGAAGGTTTGTTTGAGTGGGATGGTGGATGTGCCTTCGGTGAAGATGAAAATGCAATACATTTCTGTGGTGAGGGAGATTTCGATGCAAGTGAGCATGTTGGTGGAGGGGTGGGAGGGTAGTGAGAGCCGTCGGGGAGTTTTTGAAGTGAAGAGTGGTGGGTGAGATCGAAGCTTAGGGGTGGGGAGATGTCTGAATGTGAGTGGAGGCCAATATATTCGCGAGTTGTCGGATGGAAGACTGTGGATAGCCAGTGTGAGGGGGGAATGGCGCCGTCAACGTCAATGCCGTGGTGCGCTAGTGATTGCTGTGACTGGATGAGGAATGTGGTGAGGTGCATGGGACATGGCCTCTGACTCATGGAGGTGTGAAGGTAATGCTGTGAAAGTATTGGGTAGGGGGCATTGCCGTGTGAAAGGTTTTTGGTGAAATTTGTATGTTTACATGGCCGGACTGTGAATGTATAGGACTGGGCAGGTGGAGGATATTTACCAAGAACGAGGAAGGGTCATTTTCGAGCGGGGATAGCTCCCCGACGGGCTGGAAGGCGTCCGCGAATTGAAGGGATAACTGCGTGGGCTCAGGGAGGTCCTCGATCTTGGTGCCTTGGGTCGGCAAGGAGCCGCTCCATGCCGTTGAAATTGAAATTGAAGTTGTTTACAACATGTACCGCATGCGCCGGTTTACAACAAGTACCGTATGCGCATGTTGATGTCTCTCGGCCCTCCCAACAATGCCATATAGGAAACCTACGAGTCAGGGCTAGACCGTTAACCACCTATATCCAACCTCTCCAAGGGGTGCTCGGGGGTTTTACTCCCCCTTCCCCCCCCCCCCCCCCCCCCCCCCCCCCCCCCGGGGGGAGTGTGCGATGCGGGGTGGTGGCCGTGTGCAGTTAGGGGCGTGCGTAGGTGTAGGGTGTGGAGGCGCGGCGAGTGGACGTGCGGGATTTGATGCGGCATATGAATAGGAGATGATGCACCCAATGGACATTGTTGCGTGTGGAGTTGTGCAATGATGCGTGGTGTGCCGAGTCGTGCTTTCGAGATGAGTTTGTCAGGAGGGTCAGTGCGGAGAGTAAGTAGAGAGGTGAGGCTAGTCATGGTGGATGAGTTCGGTGCACTTGTGCGGCTCATGACAATGGGGAGGATGTCTACTTCGGTACATGGCCACTGATGACGGATGGCTATGGCAAAGGGGGTGAATTTGGCGCGAATCAATTGGGCTGTGTGGGATAGGTTATGGTCCGTGCGGTACTTCCATTCCCCTATTTGGATCTTTTTAAACGAGGAGTATCGGCGGCGACCATTTGTGTGGCCGATGTATCGCAGTGCGAGGAGTCGGATAAAGTCGGGTTTGTGCGCCGAGGGTAGCAACGGGGGGGGGGGGGGGGGGGGGGTGTCGGTGGGGAGAATGGCAGGGCACGAGGTTAGGGCGAGCAAGAGTCAGGCGAGAGGCCTTCGTCAGCAACAACAAGGCGGGTGGGCATGTGGGTGGGGTGAGGGGGGTGGCAATCAAGAAGGGTGTGGGATGGTGTGGGGGATGCGAGTGATTTGATGGGTTTGTTACCAAAGTCTGCGGTGATGGTCTCCCAGCGGCCGCCGTTGTGGCGTTCCAGAAGGGAGAGGAGGAGTTGTAGCGCGCTATTGTGGCGATCATGTCTTCGCCCACACATGGTGGGGCAGTTACCGGCCATGTGGCCGTTGCTGGTGAATTGGCCACACATGGGGCAACGCAGGTTGGGGCTGTGGGTGAGGAGGCGGGTATTGTGTACGCCCCACATGAATTTTTGCTTGTGGGTGAATTGTATGTTGGTGAGTGTTGTGTTTTTTTGGTGGAAAGTGAAGTCAGCTCCGTCCTCCGCGGCACGGGCGAGGAGGGTACCGTGCTTGGTTGTGTGTGAGAGGGGTGTGTGTGTGTGTGTTTGGTTTTGTATGTGTGTGCGTCGGTTTTGAGGTCGGTGTCTTTGTAGGGTGCGGGCTCTCCTAGGGTTTGTGGTATGAGGGTGTATGGCCAAGTCCAGTGACCTATCGACACATCTGAACCTGTGGTGTATGTTGCGTCGGGTGGGTGTCCGTCCACGGCTTGGTTAGCGAGGGTGTCTGCGAGATCGTTGCCTAATGAGTGGCTGTGAACCTTGATTTTGCCGATGTGTGTGCGGATGCCAGAGTCGCAACATGTTTTGTGGGTGTGCGTGATGGAGGGGAGTGTGTCGCGGTGAATGTTATGGCGGTAAGGGGATGGGCAGTTCATGTATCTTTGTATCAAGCGGAGGGAGCACGCATTGTCTGTAAGAATGCGGGTGTGGCCGAGTTGGAGGCCTATATCGATGCCCGCTAGTTCAGCGCGATTGATGGTGTGTGAGGGAGGAGTGGAGGTCACCAGAGTTTTTATGCGTGTGTCTTAGGCGGGGTGAGTGGGGGCCGCTCTAAGGGGGGAGGGGCCGCCCTTCTTGGAGCCATGTGTGTACACGAAGTCCTGCGAGTTCCATGCAAGGTCTCCTCTGGTGGGGAGGTATGTTAGTGTCGTGCGTTCCCGGAGGGGGTATGTAATGGGGTGAGTGGGGTTAGGGGGGAGATGGCGTATGCCTGCTGAGTGGGGTGAGTAAGTGTCGAAGAGGTGGGGGGTGGGATGGTGATGGTGAGGTTGGGGAGGTGTGTATTGTAGATGGATTCGAGTGTGTTGTGGAGGGCGGTCATGGCTGCGTGTGAAGGTAGGGTGGAAAGTGCGAAGGGGTTGGCGACAAGGTAGATGTCGACCATCCAACGTGTGCCGAAAGGGGCGAGGGTGGGGATGCCTGTGTTGTGGTCGGGGGGTAGGAAGGTGTTCGCGTCGTTGGGAAGGGTGTAGAGGTGGTGGGCGTATGGGGAGTTGATGTATTTGGAGTGTCGATAAGGTGTGTTTTCCTATCGGGGGAGGATGAGGATGGTGGCGTTGAGTGTATGTGAGGCTGTGGAGTGAGCGCTAGTGATTGCATGTTCCATGGCGCGACGCATGCATTCGTGGTCGTATTCTGGGTTGGCTATGTTAGTGCTGTGACATGTGTGTGGCGCGTTGCTGCCGCTAGATGAGAAGACTACGTCTTTGGGGTATAGTGTAGGGATTTGTTGAGGGGGTTTGAGCAGAGTTATGTCTGGATGTGGAACGTGTTGCGGAGTGCTATGAGTAGGTCCATCGGTTGCGTGTGGTGGTGGCGCGTGTGGGTGAGTTCCGAGCGGGAGCCTAGGCGGGTGACGAGGCGGTAGACCTCTTCTTCGAACGAGCGGTGTGTGAGGTTGGGGCGGAAGAGTTGGAATAGGTGTCGGATGCGGGGCCCGGAGAGGGTAGTGTCTGCTTGGCCGTCTGGGGTGCATAGGGTGGGGTGGGTGTGTCACGGAGGGTGGGGTGGGTGTGTATGGTGAATGTGCCGGTGGGGAGCATGTCGAGGTCTGGGTTGATGGGGTCGTGGTTGAATGCAATGAGGAAGTGTGTCCATGGGGTGGGACCTGGGTCATGCAAGATGGGTGTTGTGGACGGGACGATTCCTGAGTTAAATGCAGTGAGGGCGGTGGGGCTAGAGGGGGTCTCACTTATGGTGTCGTGGAGTTGTAGGTAGGGGGCCCAATGGTCCTCGTGTAGGCGGGTGAGGTTGTGGAGTTGGCAGCGTTCGCACCAGTCGCATTGCCAAGTGTTTGGTCCCTGAGAAGAGGACGGCAGTGGGAATGGACGGCAAAGTGCGGGCACGTGCAGCAGGTGGAGGTGGGGTCCGTGTGAAGGGGGTCATGGCATATAGAGCAGTAGCTGGTCGGGGAGGGGGTAGGTAGGCATACCGAGGTGGGTTTTGAGGAGATGAGGCGGAAGCCGTCGTCGAGTTGGAGTTTGATGTCCCATTCTGTGAGGTGTTCCGGGGCCCATTCCACAATGTATTGTGCTTGGCTGTATTCTGTGTCTTTGTGTTTGGAAATGACGCGTGTGACGTCGCAGGGAGGGTAGTGGTGGTCTGATGAAGAGAGGTAGTCTGTCTCGATGTGTGAAGTGGGGGCCATGGGTGGGGGGTTTTGGTGCGAGAGGTACGGATGCCGGATGAGAAGGTGGTGGGGGAGCAAAGGGAGGTTGGGGGACAAGAGGGAAATCAAGGAAGGGTGGATGGTGGAGGGGGGGGAAGGCTTTTTTGGGGAGAGGTGTGTGATGGGCATGCGGTTGTGGATGGTGTTGAGGAGTTCGGTAAGGACAGCGATGAGAAGGCGGATGGGGACTGAGATTGAGGTGGTGGACCCCGTGAGTATATATATGGATACGCATGATTGGAGGAGGACGGAGGTGTTTGAGGCGCGAAGGAGGACCTGTGGCCACGTGGTGATGATGTTGCGCCAAAGGGGTGTGAGGCGGGGAAGGAGAGAACTGTGTGTTCGGTGTGGTGTGAAGTCGCGGCATGCATGTTTGTAAGTGTGTGGGTCGGTGATGTGGGTGGCTTAGTCGCGGAGTGAGGCTAGAAGGGTGTTGTCCTTGTGGGTGAAGTGGACGTGGAGTGTGGAGGCGATGGGGTTGGTGAGGGAGAGGGGGGATGTTGTGGAACATGGTGCCTGCGTCGCGTTGGTCCCGTACAAGGCAGCGGAGTGTGGGTGGAGTGTTGTTGCCGGGCATGATGGATTCTGAGGGCCAATGGGTGTATGTGATGGAAATGGTGTGGATGTGCGTTCATGCCATGTGGCCTCCGTAACCAGGGGTGTTCATGAGTTTGTGGAGGTGGCATTTAGTGAGTTGTGCGGCGTGGGCTTTGAGGGAGCATGGGAGGCCGTAGCCGAGATCGGAGGTTTGTTGGTGGAGGGCTGTGCGGGGGAGGTTGCGCACCGAGGAGACGGCGGAGCGGAGTGCCCGGCAATTCTGTCCGTCGAGGATGTCCAACTGAGAATCGCTGAAAACGCCGAGTTGAAGGGTGAACTGCTTGCCGATGAGGAGGTCGCGGATGACGCGCATTCTGCGGGATTGTGTGAGTAGGGAGGTAGAAAGGGCAGTGATGAGGGATGCGGTAGTGTGCTTCAGTTCCTGCGAGTGCTTGGTGAAGGTGAGGGAGGTGTTAAGTTCGACACCGAGGACGCGGTATGTGTCCGAGGGGCCGATGGAGGGGATGGGGGAGGGGCGTGAGTTGATGGTGATGAACTGTGTTTGGAGGCGGGACGCAAGGAGGGTGCAGTTGGCGAGGGAGACGACGTTGCATTAGCGCTTGAGGGCGCCGCTAATGCAACATTTTTTACGTTGACGGTCATACGTATGTAGGCGCTAAAGAGGGAGAGTTTCTGGAGCTAGATGGACATGTCGGGGGGCGAGCCCGTGGCGAGGCTGAGGTCGTCGGCGAAGCCGTGGCCGGGGTAGGTATCTGTGGGTTCAGTGGAGTCAACGTTAGTGGCGGGGGTGCTTGGGAGGTAGCCCCGGCTGCCCAGCGTGGGCCAGCGGAGGAATGGTTCGAGGGAGAGGGTAGATAGGAAGGGGGAGAGGGTGTCTCCCTGCAGGGTGCCACGGTTAATGTCTATGGAGGGGGTGGAGCCGTATGGGGTGATATAGTCGGTGGTGGACATCCCGTAGAGTTGATCGCAAACGTCGACAACGCTGAAGGGCATACCTAGTTTGCGCATGTGTTTGAACATGGTGCGGTGGTCGGCGGCGTTGACGGCGTCTTTGAAGTCTGCGTACATTACGTAGATGTCCTTGTTGTAGAGTTTGGCGTCTTCCATCATGATGATGATGGAGGAGAGAGCGTCATGAATTGGTTTGGCGTTTGGTTTGGCGTCTGCGTTGGTGTCGGAAGCCGTCACGCTGGTCACTAAGGATGCCGTGGGTTTCAGCGTAGTTTGAGCATGCATCTTTGATTAGTGCGGTCCAGAGTTTGAGAAGGTTGGTCATGAGGGCGATGGGGCGGTAGTTATCGAGGAGGGTGGGGTCATCTTTTTTATGGAGTAAACATGTGGTGCTGTGGCACCATTCAGGGGGGTACATGCCTTATGGGCGAGGAGGGAGAGGAGGGAATAGAGGGCGGAACGGGTCGCCATGGGTAGGAATTTGATGATTTCGTTGGGGATACCGTCCGGGCCGGGGGCCTAGCCCGTGCCGAGGGCGTTGATCGTTTTATCGAATGTATCCCGGGTTATCATGTCGGCGAGTGTGAGGGAGGGGTCTCCGCGGAGTTCGATGACGAAGCGGCCATGGTTGTCCGGGTGTTCCCATGGAGAGATGGGGAGTTCGGGTGGGGTAGCGCGGCTGAGTTCGGCGTCAAATGCGTGTGGACTGCCGCGAGGACGTCGACGAGGGAAGTTACAGTGGTTATGTCGGGTCGAGTGATTTAATGGAGGGTTGAGGTTGCGCGGCTGTGGGGAAGGAGACCATTTTTGATTTTCAAGAGGCGGTGGGAGGATTTCGGGCGAGCGTCGTAGGCGCTGTTGGCACGGGATTTATTTTTACAATTTGTCCGCTAAGCGCCCGCCGGCGGCGCAGCGGCGGCGGCCCCGGAGAGGGGTGCGCTAGCAGGCCCGTCGGCACCTACCTCTACCTCCACGCGGTGGGCGCTGGTAACCCCATAGCCGTGCCATGCCTGGCACGGTAGCGGGGTGAACGAGGTACCGACAGCTGCGATCCGCGGGATCATCAGATGTCGGGAAGCCATGTACGGAGGGTTTTGGAAAAACATAATATCCGTACACCGGCACATGGATCTCCCGCTCGGCCAATCCGATATGTCTTTTCCGCGACTAAATACTCGCAGATACTCTCCCGACGATGGGGCGGGAGCGGCATTTGCAAAATACTTTTTGGCGAAGAGGGGTACGGACGGATCAGCGGAGGGACGAGGGTGTTGGAGCAGGCGGCGGACAACTGGGAAGCAGCGCTAGGGCACGGCGCTCGCTAGCAGTCGCCATCCTTGCGATAGCCTTAGATCTCCCCTGGGGGCGAGGCCTGATGCTACGTAGGACGGAGGTTGGTCGCAGCCGGAGGAGCGGCATGGTCTTGCGGCGGCGGTCCTTAGGATCGCCCGCCTCCGGAAAAGCCCGGTACGGGGGGTTTTTGGAAAAATTCCCGTACCCACCATCTTTTGAGGACCGGCGACTCGATCCTTGTGTTCTTCCAACCCCTTCCCTAGTCGGTACCCGGTTATCGATAGGCTGCCTCAGGCAGTGTGCCTAGGGTTGTCGTAACGGCACACTGCTCGTAAAGGTGGCCCCCTAACAACGTAAACCACCGGGGGAGGGCACGGACGGCCACATCGCGATCAGATAGGTGTTGAAAACAAACGGGAAAAGGACATGGGACATGAGAAAATCTGGCTCGGGGGCAGGAGAGCCAGCCGGACACCGTCTGCAACCTAGCTCTTTTCTCTTCTCAGCCCCCGAAGGAGGAGAGAAGACTCGGCTAGGTGGCGAGTTGCGTCGGGAGGAGCAGCTAATACCTCGGGCGGGGTTGAGCACGGATCGAGACGGGACCGACGACGACCTATGCGAGGGGGGTTTTTCACTTGCCTTTCCCCCCTAGCTCCGGCACGACCGGAGTCGCATAGGAGCCGAGGTCAGGCAGGTTCGCCTCGAGCAGCTCAACCTGAACAACCTTGCTGATCAGCGACCCCCCAACGGCTGGAGCAGGCCGCGTATCGTGGAGACTAGCGACATTTCATATTTCATAGTGTATCCAAAAAAAAACACGTATAGATCAGAAAATAATAAATACCTGGATACGGGTATGGTCACGGCCATTTAGACGGTATCGTCACAGCCATTGGAGAGGTTGGGAGTAGTGGTTCACGGTCTACTTCACGCTTCTAAGTCCAACATTTGTTAGGCATAGCATAAGGGGGGGCCAGAGACAACAACCGGTTTTTACACGTATTGTTGTAAACAATTTCAATTTCAATTTCAATGTCGGCGATGGTTGTGCGGAGGAGGTGGCGTATGCGGTCTTGGCTTTTATGTATGATGGAGTCGGGGGACAGATAGTCAGTCGTATGTAGTAGGGTTTGGGCGAGGGGGAGGGAGTCTCGGTTATTGCTACATCGGCGTAGTTTTTGTATGAGCTTGCGTGAATTTTTAGAGAGCCATTTGGGGGCGGGGGACGTGGTAGGGGGTCGGGGTTTCTTCGGGGGGAGGAGGGGCCATATGGTAGCGGCGTGGTCCATGTGGTTGGAGAGGAGGGTGGTGAATCGTTAGGCGATAGTGTCGAGGGTGTCGGGGGAAGTTGTGGATGAAAGTGTGTTGAGTATGGCAGCATGAAGGGCGCAGTTTGGTTGATGAGGTCGGGTGTGCTGAGTTGGTATTCTCGGATGTGGTCTTGTGTGAGGGGGAGTTTGAAGGTGAACTTGCGAGTGGTGTGGTGTGTGTGAGGGGAGACAGTGGGCGGGGGGGCACGTGCTATGAGAGTGGAGGGGGCTGGAATGACGAGGTGGATGGCCGAGTGGTCCGTGAAGTGTGCGGGGGAGGGGAAGGCCGTGCATGCGCCGGGGGAGAGACCGAGGGGGGAGGGGGCGTTGTGAGCCAGCGGACTAGGCAGCCGCCGCTGCGGGGGAAGGTGGGGATGGGGGGGTGGAGGGGTTGGAGTTGGGATACGAGTAGGGAGGTGAGGGCGGGGTTTCCGGTACCTTGAGTGGTGGTCGTTTGGAAGTCCTCCCCCCACCCCCCCCCCCCCCCCCCCCCCCCCCCCCCCCCCCCCAAAGGACGCGGCGAGTCGGGCGGTCGTCTGCAAGTCGGAGGCCCCACGCTGCAACTTCTGCGTTATATTGGGTCAGTTGGGGGGTGTGGAGTTGAGGCATGTAGATTCCAAGGAGGAGGTAGGGGGTGCATGAGTGTGGGATGAGGGATATGCCAGCGATGTATGCGTTGAGGTGGAAAGTTGGGGCGAGGACAATGGCGGATTGGAATGAGGTCTTGCCAACCGCGAAGAGGATGTTTGCATTAGGCGCCCGCCGGCGGCGCAGCGGCGGCGGCCCCGGAGGGGGGTGCGCTAGCAGGCCCGTCGGCACCTACCTCTACCTCCACGCGGTGGGCGCTGGTAACCCCATAGCCGTGCCATGCCTGGCACGGTAGGGGGCTGTACGAGGTACCGACAGCTGCGATCCGCGGGATCGGCAGCAGTCGGGAAGCCATGTACGGAGGGTTTTGGAAAAACATAATATCCGTACACCGGCACAGGGATCTCCCGCTCGGCCAATCCGATATGTCGTTTCCGCGATTAAATACTCGCAGATACTCTCCCGACGATGGGGCGGGGGCGGCGTTTGCGAAATATTTTTTGGCGAAGAGGGGTACGGACGGATCAGCGGAGGGACGAGGGTGTTGGAGCTAGCGGCGGACAACTGGGAAGCAGCGCTAGGGACGGCGCTCGCTAGCAGTCGCCATCCTTGCGATAGCCTTAGATCTCCCCTTGGGGCGAGGCTTGTTGCTACGCATGACGGAGGTTGGTCGCAGCCGGAGGAGCGGCATGGTCTTGCGGCGGCGGTCCTTAGGATCGCCCGCCGCCGGAAAAGCCCGGTACGGGGGGTTTTTGGAAAAATTCCCGTACCCACCATCTTTTGAGGACCGGCGACTCGATCCTTGTGTTCTTCCAACCCCTTCCCTAGTCGGTACCCGGTTATCGATAGGCTGCCTCAGGCAGTGTGCCTAGGGTTATCGTAACGGCACACTGCTCGTAAAGGCGGCCCCCTAACAACGTAAACCACTGGGGGAGGGCACGGACGGCCACATCGCGATCAGATAGGTGTTGGAAACAAACGGGAAAAGGACATGGGACATGAGAAAATCTGGCTCGGGGGCAGGAGAGCCAGCCGGACACCGTCTGCAGCCTAGCTCTTTTCTCTTCTCAGCCCCCGAAGGAGGAGAGAAGACTCGGCTAGGTGGCGAGCCGCGTCGGGAGGAGCGGCTAATACCTCGGGCGGGGTTGAGCACGGATCGAGGCGGGACCGACGACGACCTATGCGAGGGGTTTTTTTCGCCTGCATTTCCCCCCAAGCTCCGGCACGACCGGAGTCGCATAGGAGCCGAGGTCATGCAGGTTCGCCTCGAGCATCTCTATCTGAACCGCCTTGCTCATCAGCGACCCCGCAGCGGCTGGAGCAGGCCGCGTATCGTGGAGACTAGCGACACTTTTTGTTTCATAGTGTATCCAAAAAACACGTATAGATCAGAAAATAATAAATACCTGGATACGGGTATGTTTTAGACGGTATCGTTACTGCCATTGGAGAGGTTGGGATTAGTGGTTCAACGGTCTACCTCACGCTTCTAAGTCCAGCTAGGCATAGCATAAGGGGGGCCCAAAGACTCGAGCCGATTTTACTGGTATTGGAGTAAAAGATTTCAAATTTCAAATTGCCTGCATTAGGTTGGGGCATAGGTGAGTAGTGTAGTCGAGTACTTTTGAGAAGGTAATGGGGGAGGGCGAGGCGCCAACGTGATTTGTGGGTTGCGCGGTTGGTTTCGGTAAGGAGGAGGACGTCATGGTGGTGGGTGGTAGTAAGGTGTTCCACGTCCATGATGGATGTGTGGAGGCCGCGGGTGTTGAGGTTGATGAGGTGGAGTGGTTGGGCTATATATTGTGGAGGGATTGGTGGGGGGAGGGGGGCGGGGGGGGGGGGGGGGGGAGTGTCGGTTGGGGGGCGGATGACATGGGGGGGGGGGTAAGGGGAGGGATTGGGGGGAAGGAGGGAGGGGTAGGAGGGCGGGGGGTCGGAGGTGGTGGATAGGTGGGGTGTGTGGGTGGACGGGGGGGGGGTGGGTTGGGGAGGTAGAGGGTGGTAAGCATGTGGGAGCGCCCGATTGGGAGGGGAGTGGAGCGGAAGGTGTGGTGCCACATGAGTGAGTGAAGGGAGTAGACAATAGTTCGGGGGTCGAAGTAGGGGGGGTGGTATATTTGGTCGGGGGTTGCTGCTGTGAGGATAAAGTAGGTACGTAGAAGGGCGTTGGTATCGCACGACCACGCGTGAGACGTGTCGTTTTGGTGAGGGGAGTTAAGTTACCGGAGTTTGCCTACGAGCTTGGGGGGGGAGTTGTTCGAGGAGGCGAGGAGGGAGAGGGAGCATGTGAGAAGGGATGAGGTCGGGGAGGTGATGGAGGGGGTCAATCTAGGTAGCCGAGGTGTGGCTTAGGTGGAGGAGCCCAAAGTGGGAGCGATGCCAGGTGAGGACGAGTAGAGAGTGGTTGGATGTGGCCGGGTGAGGGGGTGAGTCTCTATTAGAGAGGTCCACTGGCTGGGGAATACCGTGTGGAAATGGTTAATTATCGACTTCGTTATTGGTGATGATGGTGTAAGACGATGAAGAGTCAGTGGAGTGTAGTTTAGGTAGGGAGGTGGCAAGGGAGTAAAGGTTGGTAAGTTCTTGGTAACGGCCCCATTGGAATGAGAGTATGGCGGAGTAAGGTGACCTATTGGGGTAGGGAGGCCATATTCCAGGTTTAAGTCAAACATGTAGTTGTGGAGTTTGATGGTGCAAACTTGGGGGTTGAAGTGAGGCGGGAGTGAGGCCCGGTGCGAATTAGTTACATTATGACGTCGGAGGTCATGTAGGAGGGGGGAGGGGGGTTGCGGGGTCTAACTTCCGGGCCGTGAGGCCCATCCGTTGGGGAGTCAGGGACGGTTTTTTGGCCATTTCGGCCGGAGAGGAGTTGGAGGTGATGTCGGGGGCGCCGGAGGGGTGAAGGCTCGCATGGGGGGAGGGGGTCTCGTCTGGAAGGTCCTGGAGCAAGTCCTCGAGGTCGTAGTCATAGTCCGCCTGGGAGGGTGTGGGGAGGGGGACAAGGGAGGGGTGTAGGGGGAGAGGGTTGTCGAGGGTAGGACGTGAGGAGGAGGACATGGTGGGGGGTAGGGAGGGGGGGAGGGTGACGGGGGGTGGAATTTTGTGGGGCGGGGGGGCTGGCGGGAAGGGGGGGAAGGGGAAGTTTTTTGGTGGGGAGGGCGGGTGTGTTTGGTGATGCCTACCGGGGGGGCAGGTTTGAGCGCGGGGTCGGTAGGGGTTCGGTTGGTGGGGGAGGTGGCGGGCGGGAGGGGTGTGGGGGTGAGGGTGGGCGTGGTTGAGGGGGGGTTGGAGGAGGGGAGGGGGTTGGGAGGGTATGGGGAGGGTCAGGATCGTGGTGGGGGAATGGGGTAGAGGAGGAGTCCATGGGACCGGCGGAGTCTTCGGTGATAGTGGAGAGGGGGTGTGGCGAGTTGGAGTGGGGCGGTGCGCGGGGGTGGGGTTGGAAACGGTAGTGGTGGGGTTGTCGGAGGAGGAGATTCGGGAGGTGGAGCGACGTTTTTTGGAGGGGTGGAGGGCGCGCGGGAGGTTGGTGGTGGGTTGTGTGGGGGGGGACGAGAGTTGAATGTCGGGGAGGGAGTCAAGGTCAAAGGGGGTGTCTTCGTCGGCTTCCATCATCGTGGAGTCGGGGGTCTCGAGTTGCCACTTGTTGTAGACGTTGCCGCCCAAAAGGTGGCGGGTCTATAGGAGGAGGAGGGCGGGGGGGTTGCGGTAGAGGGTGTTGTGTATGGTGATGTTGAGAGGAGGGGGGAGGGGGTGGTAATGAAGGCATGGTCCGAGAGGCGGGCCCTGCCGAATGTGGAGTAATGGTGGGGATGGATGGTGAGTGTGCATGAGGCGTGGGTGTGTGAGCCCATGTGCATGAATGTGTGTTGGAGGGAGATGGTGGCAGTGCCGTTGGTGGAAATGAGTATGCAGAACATGTCGGTGGTGAGCGAGATTTGGATGATGGTCGCGATGTTGGGGGAGGTGGAGGGGTAAGAGCGGTATTAAGAGCCATCTAAGAATTTGTGTAGGGAGGTGTGTCGTGTGAGGTCGAAGGTGGAGTGGGGGAAGGGGTTTGAGGAGGAGTGGGGTGGCGTGAATGCGCGGGCGGTTTGGTGTAGGAGATTGTATAACTGGTTTGTGGGTGGAATGACGCCGTCAGCGTCGATGCAAGGGAGGGAGAGGGTTTGTCGTGATTGGATGAGGACCGTGGTGAGGCAGGTGGCCGCCCAAGAGGTGCTTGGGACGTGTCTAGTGACAAGGGGAGGTGTGACGGTCATGGTGTGAAGAGGGGGTGCAAGGGATACATGATTGTGAAGTGAATTGTTGGGAGTGTGTAGGGATACAAGGCCGGACTGTGAATGAATGGGGTTATTGGGCATGTGGAGGAAATTTACCCAATAGGAGGAGGGGTCGCCCTCGATCGGGGTTGGGTCGCCGATTGGTTGCAGCGCGTCCGCAAATTGGAGGAGAAACTGGGTCTACTCCGGGAGGTCCTCGACTTGGGAGGGCAAGGAGGACGAGGGGAGGTTTCCGACGGGGACGAGCTCGATCGCGAGGCGGTCGGTGTGGAGGTCATGTACAAGGGCGACAGTTCTGGGCCGGAGAGAGTTATGAAGAGGGGGGAGCTAATTTTGACACGTCGACATGAGAGTTCGGGTACTTTGACAGCTATGAGGAACTGAATTTTCTGCTGATTTAGTGTGGTCATCAAGTGAGGGAGGGCAACAGCGCGGGGTGGCGCCGGACCGCCTGATCGGAGTTCACGTTGCTGTCAAGTAAGTTGATATAGCATGCCTATCGTTGTGCATGCGGTGGGGATGTCCAGGCGGACCTCATGGAAGCTTGTTTCGAAGTGGACTGGTAGGGGGGTGTTGTCGAAAGTTGGGGGCATGGTCGGGTGTTGGGTGCGAGCGGTGTTCGCTGTCCATCGCGTGTGATGGGTAAGTTCCCGGCCGATTATATTTTTTACTCGAGCGGGGAGGTCGTCGATCCGGTTAAGGCTTTCGAGAAGCCAGCGTCGGGCAATTGAGCAGGTCGAGAGCAGCGAGTCCGAGGGACGAGTCGATTCCGGAAGCAAGACTCCATGCATATAGAAGTTGGCAAGGTGGGGGGGGAGGTGGAGTACTGGCATGTGAGTAGGTACGAGTCGACTGTGCGGGCCGAGAGGTCAGCGGCCCGTCCTAGGTCAGTGGTTGACATGGGGGCAGCGAGGATCAGAGGCGCTTGGAGGCCCCGGCCATGTGAAGGTTCCAATTGAGTGCCCAAGTCATGTTCGGCTAGGGGTGGTTGGGGCACAGTGAGGAACGGAGCGAGCGGGTGTCCCGCGAGACGGCTCCGGGGGTTATATTGGTCCGCAGCGTGCGCATGCGCGGGGCGATCCCGCATCAACACCTGTCTCTACGTGGGCGGGAGGTTAGAGGTAGAAGACATCGACCGAGGTAAGTTTGGAGTAAGGTGTGGTTGTAGTGAGGTTGTTTGTATTGTTTAGAGGTGGGATCGTAGTGGGTTGCGTGTGTTGGCGGCACACGACCATGTATGATGGGGCTTGGGTATGGTGGATGTTGGCGGCGGACATCAACGTTCGGACGCTCGCTGGGGCGCGGGGTGGCGCGCCGCCCCCGTGGAGGGGGAGTTTTGTAAGCGATGGCGAATTTTGTGTGTCCGTAGTACTGAGGAGGGTACGTGTTTGGATTTCAAAGTGGGTGGCGCGAGAGCTGTCGGGGGGACAGAATTCGAAACTCGGAAAGCTGCGCCTTGCTGTGTGTACCGTTTGGTGCCTCTACGGATCCACTGACCTGGGTGAGATGGGCTCGGTTGGGAAGAGGTGGACGGTGCCAACTGTCCAACAAGCTCTATGTCCACTAGTCTTACGCTCATCGGGAGGCCATGCCTTGAGCGAAGACGGTCGGCGTTGCTCATTCGAGCTGCCGACCCATCCGTGTCTTGCGGTTCAATAGTACTTTCGTAGTACTTTGGATTTAATTACTTTCTTTAGTGACGGTAGGATACGTGTCTCGCTCTATGCAGTAGTGAGTTATGTGGCCATGCGATAACGTACCTGGCTAGTCGCTTATGGACCAATGAGAGAGAAGAAGAGGGGGGAGCTCAGTTTGATGCGACTGCCTAAATTTTCAGGGGCCGTCGCGGCTTGAATAACTGATTTTTTGTTGTTTCAAAATATCCTGAAGGGGTGGCGCGGGACTGCCCGATCGAAATTCACGCATGCGTGAAGCGAGTTAATATAACAAACCCCTCGCCGCGCAGGAGGTGGGTATGTCCATGCGTACTTCCTAGAAACATGTAGCGTGGTCGTGGGGGGAGTGCGGTGTGTTCGGAGGGGAGGGGCATTGTCGGGTTGTCCGTGCGAACGGTCGAGGCCGTCCATCGCGTGTGGTGTGCTAGTTCCCGATCGATTATGGTTTTCGATCGGGCTGTGAGGTCGTCGATCTTATTCAGTTACCGAGTAGCTAGCGGTGAACGATCGAGCATGCGGAAGTCAATGAGTCCAAATGGGTCGTCGATTCGGGAAGGAAAACTCCATGTATCTAGAAAATGGTAAGTTCATAGGGGGTGGTAGAGTACTGGCATGTCAAGAGGTATGAGTCGATCATACGGGCCAATAGGTCAGCGGCCTGTCCTACAACAATGGTTGACCGGCGAGCGGCGAGGACCTGGCGTGTTTGGAGGCCCCGACCAAGGGCAAGCTCCAGAGCGGATGGGATGTTGTTGTCCTATGGAGAAAGATGGGGCGCCGTGAGAAAAGGAGCAAGCATGAGGCATGTAAGGCGGCTCTTGGGGGTGGGGTGTCCTCCGGGCAATAGAGTCTCGGGCCGATCCTGCATCACGGCCTGCTTGTAAGTAGCGGGGAGGTTAGATTGGGGGCATGGCATGTTCGAGACCTTTGGAGTATAATTTAGAGTGAGCGGTGAGTTGATGTTAGGTTGGTGTAGTGGGTTTGTGATGGTAGATTGCGCATGTTGGCGGCACACGACCATTGTCGCAAGGACATGGGTGTGCTGTTTGATGGCGGCGGACATGAACGTGCGGACGCTCGGAGGGGCGCGATGTGGTGCGCCGTACCCGGGAAGGGGGTTTGCTTGTAATCGAGGACGCATTTTTGAGTTGAGTAGTACTGTGGCAGTGTCGCGAGGTTGTTTAGAAGGTGGTGACGCGGATAGCTTACAAGTAATAGTTGTTAGACAAACAAAGGTTATTGGGGGGACAAAATTCAGATTTCGGAAAGCCGCGCCTTGGAGTGTGTACCGTCTAGTGTATCTACGGATCCACTGAGCGGGGTGAGCATAGCTCAACGGGGAAGAGGTGGATGGTGCCTATTGTTCAGCGAGCATGGTGTACACCAGTCTGTCGCTCATTGGGTGGCCAAGCCCTCAACGAAGACGGTCGGGGCGTAAGCTCATTCGAGCGCCCGAACCATCCCTATGTCGCGGTTCAATAGTAATTTAGTAGTACCAGGTACTTTGGAATTTAGTACGGTGTTTAGTGACGGTAGGATACGTTTATCCTCGACCATTGGATCGTCGTTATGTCGTTTCCTAGTAGGTTGTCCTCCTCAAGGGTTGTTAGATGGGTTGGTGCATGCCTAACACGCCCCAAATGCGGCGAAGGTCATTCAGAAAATTTTGCACCTCCACCAAGGGCAACTTGTAACCCTTCTATTTTGAACGGTGGGACTTAGCTTGTGTTAGGAGCTGAAAATTAACCTGTCCATTGATGAACCGAACGCAATGAAGATCATACGTAAGTGGTTGTTAGGACCTTCGTAAAATGTCGTTGAACAAGTGAGTGTAGATGGCGTAACTCATGGATCCTTGCTTAAGTCCTAGCAAGGCGTTAATTGCATCATCCCGGATGTTGGGAAGCAAGGACGTCTTACGAATCTCAGCCACCATAGCGTCGAAAGAGTATGGAATGGAAGCATGTTGCCTACGGTTAAGCCACCAACTCCTCAAGGGTAGAGAAAATCGAGACGGAACCCAGACAACATCGTTCAATATATGAGTCGGCATTAATTCCAAGCATGATGAAGCGTTGAGGTTGCATCTCCAGCCAATCCTCAAGCGTGCGTGCGTCTTGGCGTAATTGGCAAGGAGAGTTAATTACAACTTTACGCTGCGTCTCAGTAAGAGTTACGCTCAAACCAAGAAAGTTGGTTGTAGGGGCTGGAACTCTCATGTGTAAATCAGTCGGCGTCTCTCCACACAACTGATTGATGTAACCCTTTAAAAACATCCACAAAGGGCCGAAATCGACAGCTCTTAAACGGGGCTTGAAAAAGGGTTGCCTCGGTAACTTCGTGTCATCATGAGAGAACATATGTTTAGAACTTACATCGCTTGGAATAAAGCTTCTCATTGAGCCACAAAACCAAAATGTCGAACTTAAGTTGAGCAACATGAAGTAACCTTGTCTCAGACGGCGTAAGCGAAAGACCGTCAATGTCGATCGATTTTGGAACAACGTAAGTACTATCGTGAGTAATGGTCGATTGGGCTCGAACAACTTGCTCGACCTTAGTTGGGGTTCGTCACTTAGCTGTCACGTAAGGTATCGGAACAAATGCCGAGCAGACGTAAACAAGGTGACGCTTCCCTTCATGTAACGGCACTCGAACATGATTGTTACTTAACATGGTAAGATCGTCGACGTTAGAAAAAGGGCAGTTTCCTCGAATAATTCGCGAACGGCAGCATCGACATGCTCTTCGTTAGGCAAAATCGAAATGGCACGAAAGTGAGTTTTACCGGTACGGGGTTTTGTTAGCACTAGCATCCCGTTGCCTCTAGTGCTTATGTACAAGGTAGCTTTTTGTCATCCTAGTCCTTAGCGTTATGCTATTAGCGGTACTCTATTCCCTACTAGCGACGGTCGGCCGGCCCTGCCGGTGCCTTCGCCGGCCGCCATCTCTCTCCTTCTCATTTCTCTAGTAACCATACCCGGCCCCCTTGTGGGGCCGGCACAATCTACGTGTAACTATCCGTTCCAGATTCCGACAGGTTATAGGCCCTCCACCAAGTTACACTAGAGAAGAGCGTGTGTAAAGCGCTCGGCGCCACGCTAGTCCTACCTACGCCCAAGTAAAAAAGAGTAGAGCGTGTGTAAAGCGCTCGGCGCCACGCTAGTAATTCATCGTCCAACCGACACCACGCTTCGCCTTCGAGCAGGTTATCCGCGAATGTCCGACCAACTCCAATGTACAAAGGAGAATAGCGTGTGTAAAGCGCCCGGCACCGCGCTCACCCCACCCAGCTTTCAGTCTCACCTAGCCTTGAGCCTACCGATGCTCTCGACCGGATTTGGTTGTTTAAAACCGACCCGCGAAAATTCGGCCCGTGCGTACTTAAATTAGTAATGTTATTGTTTTTTCCCAAGGCAACGCCGCGACGCTCACCTAACTTAGCGAGCAGCTAACCTTTCCCACGGCGAAAGGGCAGAGTCAACACGAGCAACGCCCGTCTATGCTTTAGCGTGCCTACACGCTCCTAACTGCATTGTAGCGGCACGTTCTTATGAGCGCACGTCGTTACACCTACCCGGCATGAGACACGCGCTACAAGCAATACACCTTCGATCAAGATGGCACCTTCCTCGACGCGAGCTAGGACGACGTCAAGACCTCGGCTACCTTGAGGGGGGGTTTTAGCACTAGCATCCCGTTGCCTCTAGTGCTTATGTACAAGGTAGCTTTTTTCATCCTAGTACTTAGTTTTATGCTATTAGCGGTACTTTCTTCCGTATTAGTGGCGGTCGGCCGACCGTGTCAGTACCTTCGCCGGCCGCCATCTCTCTCCTTCTCACTTCTTTAGTCATCATACCCGGCCCCCTTGTGGGTCCGACACGACCTACGTGTAACTATCCATTTCCGATTCCGACATGAGCTGTAAAACGAGTTTAATGTTAGAGGCTTTGGAATTTCCGACATGTAGTACGACCACACCGGAGTTACCACGTCTAGTATAAGCCATCTCGAATAAGCCAATCAACGTCGAACGAATCAAGCAACAACGACAGCATGCGTTGATCAAAGAGCTCCGAAACCATTGTGGCAATTTGCCTTCTAAGAGCTAAATGCAAACACAAATATATTATGTTGTGCTTGTTGTTGCTGCCATTGCATGTAGAAGTGCAAATGGAGGGAGGGATGAAAATATGTTTGGGTGTTATGGTTTAACAATATATTGCAGTCGAACAAAAGGATTGTTAAAAGGTTCTGTCACCTCACTCTGCCGCACTAGGTTTAAATATGTTTCGCCTAAGTAGCTTGTATTCGCTCTCTCTTGGTCCTCGTGTAAGGTGCTAGGGCAGTAAAGTAAAGAACAATGCCTCGAGCCAAAGTTCATTGGTGACGTAACCGTGTTGTACGTCCTTCCATTAAAAGCACAAATCAATTACCAATGAGTATGAAATGAAATGAAATGAAATTGTTTACAACAATCACCGAGTTATCGGTTGTTGTCTTCGGGCGCCCCTGTGATCAAGCCTTATAGAGTACCTTTTTGATCGTAGGATATTCGCCATGAATCCACTAATCCCAACATCTCCAATGGCAGTAACAATACCGTAAGATTCATGCTAGTAAACACTAATTGTACACTAGGTATGAAAAATTATTTATCGCTAGTCTCCACGATGCGTAGTATGCTCTTGCTGCTGCGAGGGCGCTCGACATCCTAGGTGATCAGATTGCGCTCGTCGCGTCGAGCCCACATGACTTCTGCTCTTGTGCGACTTCGGTCGTGCCGAAGCTAGGGGGGAAAGGCACGCAAAAAAACCCATCGCACATGCCGTCGACGGTCCCGTCCCGATCCACGCGCTCCCCCGCCCGAGATGTCGACGCTCCTCCCTTCGCAGCTGGCGTCCTAGCCTAGACTTCCTTACCCCTCCGCCGGGAGCTGGGGAGAGAGGAAGTCTAAAGCTACAAACGGTGTTTGGCTGGCGGTCCTGCCTCCAAGCCAGATTTTCTCCTATCCCTTGTCCGTCTCCGTTTGTTTCCAACACCTATCTCATCGTGCGAAATCCGCCCGTACCCTCCCCAATTAGTTTACGCTTTCAAGGGGCCGCCTTTATAAGCAGAATGCCGTTGCGATACCCCTAGGCATCCGCCTTAGACAACGTGTCGATAAATGGGTACCGACTAGGGGAGAGGTTGGTCGAACTCGTTGATCGAGTCGGCACTCCTCAAAAGATTATGGGTACGGAAATTATTTAACCGAAATAAACCCTCCGTGCCGCGTTTTTCCGGCGGCGATCGATCATGTGGACCTCCGCCGCCGTACCGTGTCGCTCCTCCGGCTGCGACCCTCCTCCGTCTTGCGTAGCTCTTAGCCTCACTCCCATGGAGACTCGAATGTCACAGGGCTAGTCGACTGCTAGCGAGCGCCTTGCCTTGGCTATGCTTCCCGGTTGCTCGTCACCTGTTCCAACACCCACGTCCCGCCAGTGATCCGTCCGTACCCTCTTTCGCCAAAAAATATTTCGCAGACACAGCCCCCGCCCCCTTGTCGGGAAAGTATCTGTGAGTATTTAGTCGCGAAAAAACATATCGGACGGGATGAGCGGGAGATCTTAGTGCTGATATACGGATACCATGTTTTTCCAAAACCCTCCATACACGGCTGCCGGTACCTCGTTTAGCCCCCTACCGTGCCAGGCATGGCACGGCTACATGGTTACCAGCGCCCACCGCGTGGAGGTAGAGGTAGGTGCCGACGGGCGTGCGAGCGCACCGCACTCCGGGGCCGCCGCCGCTGCGCCGCCGGCGGGCGCCTAGCAACGAGCACTTGTACGCGTCATGTGATGTATTACTTGACATTACTCGTCACACACCCAACCCTATAATCATGCGCTGATCTTCCCCCATGCCTTGCCTGTGGTGGTCGTTTCGCCAAATTGTACGCAATTTATTATGTTTGGCAAAACGTGCCCTAAGGTAAATCTGAGAGTAAGTATGTTAATCAGTGCTGATGCTGTGGCATGTCTCCCTGTTCCCCGGGCTTATTAGGCCTGTGGGGTTTTCCCCTTCTTGTTATTTCCTTTTGATTGGTGGTTTGATTGGAGGGCAGTGCTGATATTGTGGCATGTCTTTCTGTTCCCCGGGCTTAGGTTTCCCCCCCTTCCTTCTTTTTGCCTGGTGGTCTCCGCCACTGCCTGTTCTTGAAAGAATATTATTATCGTTTTTTAATTGCTGGTTTCCACTGCTTTTTCTTGTAATACACACTTTTATGATCAGTCTCCATGACTAAGGATTAATACCGCGAGTGCTTTTTCTTGTAAAAAAATTAAAACTATGGATTGCTACCGCCTGTGATTCCGCGCCACGTGGCGATATTGGTCAAATCGCTTTTCCACCAATACTTTTGGCTACTTGGTTTTTTTTAAATCAGGGGACTTGTATATCAATGTTTACGCCGCAATTGGCCAAGCGACTGTTATGATTTCGTTGATCGCAACGCAGTGCTACGGCACACATCGCCATATGTACAGCTGTCTTTACGTACCTGCAGCGCCATTATGCCGCGGACAGCTCAACCCGCGTCGTTGGCGCGGGTTACCATGTTAGCAGCAACGGCAGCTAATTTGAGCATCATAGCTCAGCAGCGCCCCAGCCTTCGCAGCAGTATAGCAGTTAGTGCGTGCTCACAGCGGCGTCAATTGCATCACCCAAGACGAATCCAGCCGTTGCAGCTCTGCATACTTCTTTCTTTATAAACTCCAAAGAGGCGCACGAGAGCAGGGCGGGGAGGACGGGCCGCGGGGAAAATACAGCGTCGTCAGCACCCTGCTGAGCAGTATACCTATATCATCGAGCTATCCCGTAACAAACGGTTTTACGAAGTAACGCCGTGTTTATTGACGAGGTGCTGCATCAAGCCGCAGATGATACTTACTCGGAGGAGCGCGCGACAGTGGCACAACAAAGAAGAAAAATAAAACAGTCGGCACAGACGTAGCGCAGGCGCGGCGACACCGCCGCAGTATATCTGGATAGTAATATAAAGATTATTTACGACGTATATGTACATATCAACCAGCATGCTGGCGAAGAAGCACTGCTGCTACAGGAACGTTCGGCTGTTCCCGCAAAGTTTGTCGGTCATCCGGGCCACCCAGTTGATTCGGATGCTATTCCTGGCGACGCTCCTAGTTATTGCCGTAGTGGCAGAGCCAGTTGTCGGCCAAGCCCAGAATAAGATCAGCAGCAGCAGACTACGGAACTCAAGGTCATCATCGTCATCTGGGTTAAGTCGCGTCGTATCATCGTTATCGACATCATTCGACAGGCACAATAGGCGGGCGACAATAATACAGCAGCGCCGAGAGCTGATCCCAAAGCAACGAAGCCGGTTGCGCCGTCGTTTGGGTATCCGTGCGACGACTGCTACGACGACGACGGCTGCTGCTGCTGTCGTCGTATCACCGTCGTCTTCATCAGCACACGGCACAGTGGTAGCATCCGCTACTACGCAACCGCAGCAGGGTCAGTTCGGCCAGGGCGCAGGTAGTACGGTTGTCCAAGTGCATCACCAGCAGGCCCGCGGCGACGTCCGTCCTCCCCTGCTGTTTGTCCAGCTGGCAAGCAAAAGTAAAAATAAAAGGCGCGGCGGCGGTGATTATGAGGTTATCGGTTTGCAGGATCATGGCGAGCACATGCGAGTGCAGCCGGCCCAGGGTAGCATTCAGGGATACGGAACGTGGGCTGTGGCCTTTAACTTCACCTGCCTTTTTCCCGGAGTGTTTGTGGCGACGGTGTTTTTGGAGCAGAGTGGTGACCACACCGGGCCATCCTGCTTCCCCCCCGCGTCAACCTGGCGGAACGGCAGCTTGCCGCCGCACCCGCGTCCCTCGCGATATCGGCCAGACGATACTAAGCTACCGGAATACAAAGACAATATGCCCACCGTGACGTGGAAGGAATTAACGAAAGAGAGCGTCATGTGTTGGCCCCAGCAGCGCCAGCCGATGAAGCGTTTGGATGATGTCCCGCCGCCGCCGCACTCATCACTGTCCTCCGCCGAGAGGATGAGCCATATTCAAGCGGCGGCATCCGAGTCTTCCAATCCCACCGTCGGCGGGGCTACTACTTCTTTCTTCTCGAGATCATCACCGCCATCGAACGTTTTCCCCTCAAGCGGCAGCTGGGTGAACACTCGGGAAGAGCTGCCTAGGAACCCATGCTGTCCGTGGAACGCAGTTTGGTTTCAGCGAGTAGTGGAGAACCCAAAGAAGCAGCAGCGGCTTCGTAGCGAACGAGGTGGATATACCAAGTACCAACACTTTGTCCCCCACGACCTATTGTACGGGCGGCCACTCACCCGCTACTACCTGCAGCCGAAGCGGCTATCCTCCGCGCTGGCTGCTCGTCCAGCACCCCCATTCACTCTTTTTTTGGGCGACAGCGTGCTGAATAACATTTGGGAGGCATTCGTGGCTATGTCACCAAAGATAATGCGGCACATCGACTGGCGGTTCGGAGGCGTGATCATTAATAAAATTGACGAGGCGCGGGGATGGGCTGGCGGTGGCAAAGGTGGTGCGCGGCCGGCAACTTTGATGAAGTGGCTCGTCAACGTCTCATTCGACCGTTACTCCAACTTGACCGATTTTGCCGTGAGCGCTGGCACCTCTGACCCGCTGTTTCTCGCTGTTGGACGTCAGCCCACGCACGTCGTCGTGGGCGCTGGACTTTGGGACGCACAGTCACGGCCGCCGTCGGAATTTGCAAAATACCTCCCCGTCCTGATCACCTCTCTCAAACGGCTCTTCCCCAGCGCACACATCGTGTGGCTGACTTCTCCGCCCGTCGACGCGTCGCAGCTCAAGGGGCGGCACTACCGCACCAATGAATACCTTACTGCAGTGTCGCGGATCGCTAAGGCGACGCTGGCGGGTGAGGAGGGCGTCACTGTGGTGGACGGCTTTGGTATTCTTTCGGCGGTTCGTCAAACGTCAACCGACGGTCGCCACTACCCCGCCTCGACCTGCCTCGACGTCGCTAACATCCTTTGGAATGTGGTACTACCACCGGAAGACGCATTTGCAGTACTTCCGGGTGGCCGTCAGCATCAGCCAGGCCACAGTAGCATTGCTGCCACTGCTGCCAAGCTTTCCGGCGCTGGCCTAAACGCCACATCGACTTGTTCTTTGGAATCTCGTGCAACAGCAGGACAGCAGCAAGCAGCCGCGTCATCCCTCCCGGCGTTGTGTAGCCCCCAGCCTGCGAAATACTCCAACGACTACTGCCTTGCCCTTCCACCCGTCGCGCCCTCCGATGGCTGCAACCTACTCGACCTCGCCAGCCCCGAGGTTTTCGAAGGACCAGGCCGAGAGCTCGTCTTGTGGGGCGACAGCATTATGTTACAGTTCCACCAGGCCCTCCTATGTCAGCTTGCGCGACACGCACCAAAGGGGGTGGCCATCGAAAAGGCGCCAACCCGACGTCTCCTACGGACGGACAGTCAACCGGCGCAATACGGTCCAACTGTTTCTGCAGCGCCGTGCAACGCGAAGAAGGCCTGCTTCCAGTTCGGAAGCCTCACCGTCTGCATCATCCCCATAACGCAGCACGTCTTCACCACGGAGACCGCCCCTTGCCTGTTCTCTGCCCGTCCCAACGACGTGCACGTATTCAACGTTGGAATGTGGCACAATCAGGAATCGACGATGCTGCCAGCGGTTAAGGCGTTCAAAACTTTTGTTAATTCGGCCATAGAGGACGGGCGGACGCTTCCGCACATGCTCTGGCAGGAGTCGACGCCTCAGGTATGTACATGCCGCCGAGTCGTCCGCAAGCGTCAGTTGGGCGCACTGTCATTTTGCACTTGATCAGATATTTGACCCGAAGTACGCTCATTATTGGGTACTTGCGGCTGTGTGTATGGCTACGCGTGAGAGAACTAGGAGTGCGGCTGAATGAGGGCTTGTGTTCGAGTTACTGTTCGGGCAGTGTTGGTGTGTGTGTGTGTGTGTGTGTGTGTGTGTGTGTGTGTGTGTGTGTGTGTGTGTGTGTGTGTGTGTGTGTGCACTAACTAAAGCGCGCGAAACACGGTGTAATTGGGTATACGTTATTTTGCATCTGTCTGCGTGGTTGTTTAGCTCGGCGGGGTGGTATGTGCTTCAGTGCACGTGCGTGCATGAATGTCGTATGTGTGTGTGTGTGTGTGTGTGTGTGTGTGTGTGTGTGTGTGTGTGTGTGTGTGTGCGTGTGTGTGTGTGTGTGTGTGTGTGTGTGTGTGTGTGTGTGTGTGTGTGTGTGTGTGTGTGTGTGTGTTACTGTGTGATCTCGTTGAGTACGTCGGGTTAGGCATACGTCGTCAAGCATTGCCATATTGAGTCTTGGTGGGTGTAAGCAGTCAATGATGCAGTACACGTATTTCTAGCTGAATTATATCGAGCAAAGTCACTTTAGAAGTACTTACTATCGCTGACATTAAATATGTAGCCAAGTAGCGTAAGTGAGCACTGGCATAGAATACCGTCCGAGTAGGCTGCGATCACAGCAGCTAAGACTCATATGTGATTGACATGCCCTTCCCACTCCTCTGTGTCTTTGGCAACAGCACTTTCAGGGCGGAAAAGGAGGCAACTACGCGGCTGGCAGCAAGTCGTCGAGTGCTGGGTGTATGAAAAAAGCCGACTCGGTGTCGATGAAGCAGCACGACTGGCGCAACGCCGTGGCCCGTAAGGTGCTGGACGGCCTACCGGATGTCACAATGTTTCGGGTGTGGGAGTTGCTTCACCTTTGGCCGCAGCTGCACGTGCAAAAGCTACGCGGCGCGGAGACAGACTGCACGCATTGGTGTGCCACCCCCAACGGAGCAATATCATCCGTGGCTCAAATAATGCTGTCGGATGTGCACCGAACCTTTTGGGCAGAGCTGCATTGACAGTAATAGTGCGACCAATAGTTCCGGTCAACGCAGGTATGAGCGGTTAGGGAGCGAGAGCATGCCGCTACTGAGCCCGCCCTCGCAGGCGTAACTGCGCATGTTCGATCGAGCGAGACGCAACTGACGTCCGCTCAGCTTTGTTTTCTTATTTTGTTTGTTTCTTTTAAGTTCATTTGGACAGCTTAAACCGTCCAAGTAAGACAATACAAGACAGCGTTTTCCATTCCCGCCAGACAACGCGCCGCGTGTTGTTACTTCGCGCGTGTCTTGTAGCAGGTAGCTCGAATCCCTTTGTTGTTGAGGTATTTGATTTGGGATGGGGGTAGGAGTGTATTCCAGTGTGGTCATTCGCGAGTCAGGTCTGTAATGAATATGTAATATCATTTCCCTTTTTCTTTGGTATGGGCCATTTGCTTCAACCGTTCATCAATGTATCATGAACTGCAAAAGGTGATTAGGAACTGGAAAGGTGTTTTCAATGTGAGCATGAATGGAAGAAGTATCGCCACTTCCTCTAAAAACGACCATGTCTGCTGACCAATTATGGCGCTGTAATGTTTTTGTCGTTGTTTTGTGTTATTTTCTGTCGATGCAAACAAAAGGTTATTCAGAAATTTGTTTGACTTCCCTCCCACCGGTCTTGTTAAACCAACCCAATACGTGTTCTTAGAGTGAGCTAAGACGGTCATTACTTTGCACATCGTCATTATCAAAATCAATGATCTGTTGGCCCTTTGACAAAACTTGAATTTACCCAAAATGTTTGATTGAATTGCCGATAGTAATCAAGCACACTCCTCAGCAAAAAAGTTGGAGAAGATTTCGACCAGATTTCGTACCTTCGCAATTAAAAATGTAATTAGGCATGTAAATGATTGGCATATTTTTCAGAAATTCCAAGCAAGCAATCCGTTGGCACCCAAGAATAATTACGCCGACACATAAGGGGGGCGTACGTGGGGTTTTCGCGCTTGAACCCCACGGCATCTCGGCGCACGCCTGCGGCGGAGCAGCGGCGGCACCGGAGAGGGTGCGCTCGCAAGCCCGTCGGCACTCACCCCCCCCTCCTCGCAAAAGGCGTTGGTAACCATGCATGTTGCCGTGTCATGCTTGGCACGGTAGTAGTTGGGGGCTAGGCGGGGTGCTCCGAGAGCTCCAATCCGCGCAACCGACAATTATCGGGAAAGCCATGCACGGAGGGCTTTGAAACATAACTTATGCACCTATCAACTTCAATATCTACCGCTCGGGCTGTCCGAGAACATTTTACAAGACCTAGTATGTATTTTTCAGATTATCTCATGCTCGAGGGGTGTGCCAAGTATATGTGGACTACGCAGCTGCGAGGAGGGTATGGACGGATGGACGGGAATTACTAGAGGTATTGGAGCTAGCGGCAGCCTACCGGGAAGCATCGCCGGGGAAGGGGGCTCGTTGGACGTCCACCATCGTGTCGGACGTTGAGCCGACATGGGCGGTAGAGCACCTCGCCTATAGGACAGAAGGACGACCACGGGTGGAGGAGCGGCTTGGTCTAGCGGGGGCGATCATGGTTCAACCGCCGTTGACAAACCCCGTCCGATGGGTTTTCGATAAAAAGTTCGCACCCCGCGTCATGGCGAGTTAGACAATCCGTCATGTACCCCTCACCCCCGCCCCTCGAATAACGTCCACCAACGACTAAGGATAATGTATTATGGCGTTGTCGGAAGGTGCATCTCTGGATTAGCGCGGGGGCCGCCTCAAAATGCACCACAACATAACACTGAACCATGCACAAGGCAGCTAGGAGCCGGTGGGAGGGGGGCTTTGGGGCCGGGGGTAAAGGACATTGGTTGAGAGACATAGCAATTTTCCGGGTTGCCAGATGAAATCATGGCGGAAGGCGAGTAACAACGCGGAGGCAGGAGCCTTAGCTTCTCATGTGTGTGCGCCAAGCCCATCCCAACATGGCCGCGAAGTGTTTGTAACCTAGCCCAAGAGGATTGCCGCCCGGGAGGAGCGATAAAGACACAAGACGGAGGATCGAGCCGGCAGCAGGGTCAACGAGTGACCGTGCGAGCGTTATCTTTTGCTAGCCTTTCCCCTCCACTCCCCGGCACGACCGGAGCCACACGGTATCTAGATTAGACTGGCATGCATGCCGCCTCGGCTATTAGCCATCTGCGGTTGTACGTCACCTAAGAGCGGCGGTATTTTGTCGGCATCGTGTTCCACCGTATCTCCCCCCTCTCCCTCATCAACCCCATAACCCACTAACACCATTCACAACCGCCAATCCACCACTCACCCCGCCGTTCCACATGCCACACCACCCACCCCCATCCACCCATCTTGGGTTCCTCTCTTACTACCCCACCCACCCCCTCACTCACCACCCTTATCTCCGGCATCCGACCACCCCGCACACACGCTACCCCTCCACTCGCCCCCACCACACATATCGAAGCGGAGTACCTCTCTCCCTCGGACAACCCCTACCCTCCTGCGACGTCACACGCATCATCTCCAAGCACAAGGACACTGAATACGGTAAGACAAATTACACGGTCGAATGGGCTCCGGAACACCTCGCGGAATGGCACCTTTTACTCCAACTCGACGACGGCTTCCCCATCATCTCCTCCACCCCCACCTCGTTTGTCTCCCCATCCCCTCCCCCTCACTTTGCTCTATTTGCTACGACCCCCTTCACCATGACCCCACTTCATCATGCAACACATACCCGCACTTTAATGTCCACTCCCACTACCGCCCGCACATGGACCCGGCAAGTGGCAATGCGATTGGTGCAAACGCGGCGACACACACGACCTCACCCGCCTACACGAGGTTCATTGGGCCCCCTGCTTCTAACTCCACGACACCATCAATGAGACCCCCTCTCGCCCCACTGCCCTCACCGCCTTCAATACCGGGTTCGTCCCATCCACATCCCCCAAACTACCCGCCCATGGCCCTACCCCATGGATGCACTACTTAATCTCCTTCAAACACGACCCCATCAACCCCGACCTAGACATGCTCCCCACCGGCAAATTTACCATCCACACCCACTCCACCCTTCACGACATGAGCATCCTCTGCACCTCCGACGGCCGCGAGATCACAACCCCCTCTCCGGCCCCGGCACCCGACACCTCTACCATCTTTTCCGCCCCAACCTTACCCACCGCGCATTCGAAGAAGAGGTCTACCACCTCATCTCACGACTCGGCTCCCGCTCAGAAATCAACTCACCCACACCCGCCATCACCACACGCAACATATGGGCCACTCGGGAGGATCTCCTCTCAGCCCTTCGCAACACCTTTCATATCCATACAAAACCATACTCACACCCCCTCAACAAATCTCTACACTCCCACACTTACCACTCACTCTACCAAGAAGACATAGTCTTCTCATCCAGCGGCAGTAACGCCCCCCACACATGGCACGGCACTAACATTACAATCCGGAATACGACCACGAATGCATGCGCCGTGCCATGGAACACGCAATCACTAGCGCCCACTCTAAAACGTATCCTACCGTCACTAAAGACAGTAAAAAGATCCAAAGTACTACTAAAGTACTACTGAACCTCAAAAACACGGGGATGGGTCGGTAGCTCGGATGAGCAACACCGATCGTCTTCGCTCTGGGCCTGGCCTCCCGTCGAGCGCAAGACTGGTGGACAGGGCCGCCGGACGGCGTGCACCATTCACCTCTCCCCACCCGAGCCTAGCTCACAATGGTCAGTGGATCCGTAGCGACACCAGACGGTACACACTCAAAGGCGCAGCTTCCCGGGATTTGAATTTCAGCCCCCCGACAGCTATCGCGCCATCCACTTCGAAAACCACACATGTACCCGTCAAAGTACTACGAAAGAACAATAACACCCATCGCTTACAAAAAGATCCCCCCCAGAGGAGCGGCGCGCCACACCGCGCCCCTCCGAGCGTCCGGACGTTCCCGTCCGCCGCCAACATCCAACAAACCCAGGTCCCACCGGGCCTGGTCGCGTGCAGCCAACACGTGAACGACTCTCAAACACCTACCAGAAAAGCCACACTCAACTCTACTACCTATCTCCACCACTCGAAATCCTGCTCGAACGCCATGTCTTCGACCCCTACCCTCCCCCCCACCCACAGACAGATGCTCATGCCATTGCGGGATCGGCGCGTGAATACGCCCGCCGCGGACCCCTACAAACCCCGGAGCTATCCAGCGGGACATCCGCTCTCTCTACTCAACCCGGTGTCCCAGCCACCCCCATCTGCCCAAGACCTGGACCCGGCATTGGAACCCTCACCAGCCAGAGGACTCCAGACGCCTCTGGTCCTCGCCGCCCCCAGGTCAACCACTGACCTGGGACGGGCCGCTGACTCACCAACCCACACAGACGACATGTACCGGTGCGATAGTCCCGCTCCGTCCCACAGTAAGGACCAGTCTAACACCCCCCATCCCCTCCCAATAGCCCATGCTGATACTCTCGTTAAGCGCGCACTTAAACCGATACCTTTTCCTCACCTTAGTGCGTCCCAACCACTGTGCTGTAAAGTTCGACCATTAATGCAACATCATGTACCTCGAAAATCATCTTCTTTAATCAGAGAAAAAAATAAAATATATTTTACAGGCCTGATCCCTGCCCCTGCACAAGCCACTGCCCTGATCTGTACTCACCGACGCCCCCCCCCCTCTCATGTTACCCACCTACCCCGCACCTACACTAGTCCACTCGCAGCTGCTCAAGTTGCCTGGCCTGTCGCGCCGGCCCTTGCCCTACACGCTCCCTCTCGCCCGAACTCGCCGCTCGCCGACCGACACCCCCCATCCCACAATACGGCCCTGTATGGCACCCAGCAACCCCTCCCGTTAGCCTGCACTGATACACTGGTTATCAGCGCACCTAAATCGAAACCCTCTTCCCACCGTAGTGCTTCTCAGCCAAAGAGCTGCACAGTTCGATCAATAATGCATCAACCTGTAACTCGCAATAGGTCGTTTTCTTTCGAAAATCTTTTTACAGGCCTGATTCTTAAAAGTGCACTAACCACCGCCCTGATCAGTCACCCCCGTCACCCCTCTCCCTGCTGCCCTCCCCCTGCTCCCTCGCTCTATCCCTCACTCGCTCCAGTCGTCGCTCCTCTCCGCTTCATCCTTTTCTTTTTTACATTTCTTCCCTTTTTTACTTTTACCGCGATAACACGCCTAACTCAACAGACACTCGCGCTTACCTGCGATTACCACACTGTAGAACCTAGTGCACTCGTTCTCCCTCCCCCCTTTTACACGCCCCATGCTCTGCCCTACTCGCCCGTCGCTGTGATAATGGCGGTGCTTCCCCTGCAGAGTTTAGCCCACCCGACCTGCTCTACCCGAATAATTAACCGATCAACCACCCACCCGCGCACCCCCCTGCCCCGGAAATATCGCCCCTCCCTTACAGAATCAGTCTGGCAGTCCCGAACCCGTAACAATCCCAGCGATACACGTACTCCCTCGCCCCTACAGTCCCCACTTCCTTTAGGCCTGCTCCGAGGCTTCTCTCGGAAGCCCCGAAGCACTTTTGATATGATATCGACAGCCCCCCCTGTCACAGTTCCCCACTATCGCCCTCCTTCTAATATCTACCACACCTTGATTACAGTTTTTCAATTCCCCCTCCCCTACCCTCTCATCCTATCCCCGCCATCCCTACACTTACCACCCTCTCTTAAGCTCCAGAAGACCACCCGTTCCAAGGAGCTTCTACTCGCCGAAATGCGCATGACGTCGACGAACGGACCCTCCGGAGCCTCACACCCTCGCCCTCCACAAGCCTCGGCCGGCAAGGCCGCTTATCATCATTAGTTCCCCACATGACGGGCCTCAAGGCCCAGAGGTTAGACCCCACAACCAACCCCCCACCCCCCAGCTAGACATCCGACGACACACTACTGCCTCCATGCTTCCGCCAACTCTCCCGGCCCACTTTACTCCACGCACATGTTGCACCGTCCTACATAACTACCTCTTCGACCTAAACCTTGAATACGGCCTCCCTACACCCATCGGCTGCCTCGATTCCTCTGCGGTGCTATCCTTCCAATGGGGTCGTTACCAGGACCTCTCCAACCTCTACTGCCTTGCTACGACGTTATCCAAACTCCACTCCACTCCCACCGCCTCGTACACAATTATCACCAACAACGAAGTCGACAACCACCACAACAACTCCCAATTCCCCAGCCACTGGACTAATCTCGCCAACCGAAGCGCCCCCCCCCGTCCGGGGACGCCTAACCACTCTCTCGTGATCCTCACATGGCAACACTCACACTTCGGCCTCCTACACCTAACTCACACCTCAGCCACATGGATCGACTCTCTTCATCACCCTCCTCCGCCCGACCTCCTCGCCCGCTCTCTCAATCTCCTATCTGACTGGAACTCCTCCCCCCCCCCTCCCGTCGGTACCCTACGCTTCCTCAACCCACCTCGCCA
>JAPMLY010002650.1:0-41724 GCA_026401115.1 Tetraselmis chui
TACCCCTCCTCTCCCCTCACCTCCCCCGCTCAACCCCCACCCTCCAATCCGGCATCAACACCGCCCGCACCACTCACCCCACCCCCATAGCACCCATCACACACCTCGACACAGAATACCTCACCCCCTCCGACCACCACTACCCCCCCTGCGACGTAACACGCATCATCTCCAAACACAAAGACACGGAATACGGACAAACACAATACATGGTTGAATGGGCCCCGGAACACCTCACGGAATGGGACATACAGCTACAACTCGACGACGGCTTCCGCCTCATCTCCTCCACTCCCACATCGGTATGCCTCCCCACCCCCTCCCCCTCTGCCTGCTCCATCTGTCATGAACCCCTACACACAGAACCCTCCTCCGCATGCTGCACATGCCCGCACTTTGCCATACACTCCCAGTGTCGCCCAGCTCAGGGCCCCGACACGTGGCAGTGCGACTGGTGCGCTCGCGGCCAACACCACGACCTCACCCATCTCCACGAAGTGCAGTGGGCCCCGTGCCTACAACTCCATGACACCATCAGTGAGACCCCCTCCGGCCCCACCGCCCTCACCGCATTCAACTCCGGCTATGTCCCCTCCACCACACCCATTTTGCCAGACCCCGGACCCCCTCCGTGGTCACACCCCCTCATCACATTCAACCATGACCCCATCAACCCCGACCTTGACATGCTCCCTACCGGTAAATTCGCTATCCACGCACACCCTTCACTCCCCGACACCACTATACTCTGCACCCCCGACGGCCGCGCAGTCACCACCCTTAACGGCCCCCGGGTCCGCCACCTTTACCAACTCTTCCGCCCCGACCTCTCTCGTCATACGTTCGAAGAGGAGGTCTACCACCTCCTCACACGTCTAGGTTCCCGATCAGAAATCCACTCACCCACGCCCGCCACCACCACCCGCAACAGATGGGCCACCAGAGAGGACCTCCTCACCGCTCTCAGTCACACATTCCGCATCCAGACAGAACTCTACTCCGACCCCCTCAATAAATCCCTTCACTCCCACACCTATCACTCCCTCTACCCCGAAGACATAGTCTTCTCATCCAGCGGCAGCAACGCCCCGCACACCTGGCAAGGCACCAACATAGCCAACCCCGAATACGACCACGAATGCATGAGACGAGCCATGGAACACGCAATCACCAGCGCACACCTCACAGCCCCTCACACACCCAGCGCAACCATCCTCATCCTCCCCCGATGGGAACACACACCATACCGCCACTCCAAATACATCGACTCCCCATACACCCACCACCTCTACACCCTACCTAATGACGCAAACACATTCCTACCCCCAGACCAACACACTGGCAACCCCACCCCTACCCCCTTCGGCACACGCTGGATGGTAGACATATACCTCGTCGCTAACCCCCTCGCACTCTCCACCCTCCCATCACCCACAGCCATGAACGCACTCCATAACACCCTCGAATCCATCTACGACACTCACCTCCCCAACCCCACCATCACCCCCCCCCTCCACACCTCTTTGTCTCCTACTCACCCCACTCAACAGGTATATACCACCGCCCCCCAAACCCAACTCACCCCCTCACTTACCCCCTCCCGGAACGCGTACACCTAACGTACCCTCCCACCAGAGGCACCCCTGCTTGGAACTGGCAGGACTTTGTATATACAGACGGCTCGAAAAAAGGCAGCTCGACCCCCCTCGGAGCAGCAGCCACCCACCCCGCCTCGGACACCAAAATCAAAATCCTGGTGAACTCTACCCCTCCCTCACATACAATAAATCGTGCCGAATTAGCAGGCATAGATGTAGGCCTCCAAATTGGCCGCACCCACCTCCTCACAGACAGTGCATGCTCCCTTCGCCTAATTCAAGGTTACTTAAACTGCCCTTCCGCCTACCGCCATAACATTCACCGCGACACCCTCTTATCTATCACACACACCCTTACAACCCGCTGCGCAGCAGGCATCCGCACACACCTCGGTAAAATCAAAGCCCACAACCACTCCATCGGTAACGACCTTGCAGACACCCTCGCAAACCAAGTTGCGGATGGCCAACCACCAGATACTATATACACCACAGGTTCAGAAGTCACGATAGGCCACTGGACATGGCCGTACACCCTCATCCCACAAACCCTAGGCGAACCCATACCCTACAGATACACCAACCTCAAATCCGACGCACACAAATACAGCACAAAACACACACACACTCCTCTCTCGGATACAACCAAACACGGAGCCCTCCTCGCCCGCGCCGCGAAGGACGGCGCCGACTTCTCATACCACAAAAAACACTCCTCCCTCACAAATATCCAGTTCACACACAAACAAGAATTCATGTGGGGCGTCCACAACACCCGCCTACTTACTCACAACCCCACCCTGCGCTGCCCCCTATGTGGCCAATTCACTAGCAACGGCCACATGGCCGGTAACTGCCCCTCTATGTCTGGACTAAGACAGGACCGACACAACAGCGCTCTGCAACTCCTACTATCCCTACTGGAACGCCACAACGGAGGACGCTGGGAGACCATCACCGCAGACTTCGGTAACAAACCCATAAAATCGTTTGAATCCCCCACCCCTGCCCACTCCCCACTCGACTGCCACCCTCCTCACCCCACCCACATGCCCACCCGCCTTGTTGCTGCTGATGAAGGTCTCTCGCATGACTCCCTAACATCATGCCCCGCCGTCCTTCCCCCTGAGATTCTCCCCCCACTGCTTCGTCCCTCAGCACACAAACCTGACTTCATCCGCATCCTCGAACCCAGATTCATTGGCCACTCCAACGGTCGCCGACGTTATGCATCCATAAAAAAGATTCAGATAGGGGAATGGAAGTACTGCACAGACAACAACCTCACTCACACAGCCGACCTCATACGTGCCAAATACACACCCCTTGCGAACGCCATCAGAAACCACTGGCCAGGCACAGTGGTCGACATCCTCCCCATAGTCATGAGCCGCACAGGTACACCGCACTCCTCCACCATCACGAGTCTCACCTCCCTTCTCACCGCCCGCACAGACCCTCCTGATAAACTCGTCTCGAAAGCACGCCTCGACACATCTCGCATTCTTACACAACTCCATACGCATACTGTCCAATGGCTGCATCACCTCCTACGCATATACCGCATCAAGTCCCGCACGACCTCCCGCCGCGCATCCGCACATTGCCTCCACGCACGACCCTGACTGCACACGTCCTTCACCTCTACTTGCAACCTCCCCGGGGGGGAGTAAAACCCCCGAACACCCTTGGAGAGGTTGGATTAGGTGGTTAACGGTCTAGCCCTAACTTGTAAGTTCCCTGTATGGCATAGTTGGGAGGGCCCACAGACAGCAGCCGACGCATCCGGCTTTTGGTGAAAAACCAAGGGTTTGGAAGAACACAGGGATCGAGTCGCCGGTCCTTAAAATATGGTGGGTACGGGATTTTTTCCAAAAACCCCCGTACCGGGCTTTTCCGGCGGCGGGCGATCCTAAGGACCGCCGCCGCCAGACCGTGTCGCTCCTCCGGCTGCGGCCCACCTCCGTCCTGCGTAGCATCAGGCCTCGCCCCCGGGGGAGACCTAAGGCTCTAGCAGGGCTAGCGACTGCTAGCGAGCGCCGTGCCCTAGCGCTACTTCCCAGCTGTCCACAGCAAGCTCCAACACCCTCGTCCCTCCGCTAATTCGTCCGTACCCTTCTTCGCCAAAAGTATTTCGCAAACGCCGCTCCCGCCCCATCGTCGGGAGAGTATCTGCGAGTATTTAGTCGCCGCAAAGACATATCGGATTGGCCGAGCGGGAGATCCTTGTGCCGGTGTACGGATATTATGTTTTTCCAAAACCCTCCGTACCGGGCTTCCCGAGAGCTGCTTATCCCGCGGATCGCAGCTGTCGGTACCTCGTTTAGCCCCCTACCGTGCCAAGCCTGGCACGGCTACAGGGTTACCAGCGCACACCGCGTGGAGGTAGAGGTAGGTGCCGACGGGCCTGCGAGCGCACCCCTCTCCGGGGCCGCCGTCGCTGCGCCGCCGGCGGGCGCCTGGGAGGGTTTATCTGGTGGTTTAGTTCTAGGGCTGATTATGTTAGTGATGCTGGTGTGTGTGAGGGTTATGGGTGTGCCGGTACGGCTCATCACTATGTGTACGATGTCCACATGTGTGCCGGCCCAATGTGAACGGAGTGCGTTTGCATGGGGGTATATTTTTCTATGAAGAGGTGATGGATGTCTTTAAGGTTATTATATGTACATTACTTCCATTCTCGGCGCCCGCAGTGGCGCAGCGGCAGTTGCCCCGGAGAGGGGTGCGCTCGCTGACCCGTCGGCATTGACCCCCGCCTCCTCGTGGTGGGCATTGGTAACCCAAGAGCCGTGCTAGGCCTGGCACGGTTGGGGGCTAGGCGGACTGAGATCCGGCGGCTGCGATCCGCGGATCAATAGCTTTCGGGAAGCCTCAGTACGGAGGGGTTCTCAAAATATTATGTTTACATAAGCGTCAAATCTCCTGCTCGGCTAGTCTGATATTTCTTTTCAAGGCTTTATACGTCTTGAATGCTCTCATGTGTACGGGCGGGACGTGCATGCGAGGGCTTGTTTTGCGGCGACGAGGGTACGGACGGATATGAGTTGGAGGCAGGCGTTGGAGCTGGCAGGGGACCCACAAGGAGTTGATCCGGCTAATAAAAGTAGGGTTCGAACCCAGAGTCCAGCGTACAAATGTGTCCATTATCTTGTCCACCATAGGGATCTCACAACAGTCCGGCCTAGCTGATTAGCGTCCCCGCCGCGGCTAGAGCATGCCGCATATTGTGGAGAATAGCGACATTTCACATTGTATGCGAAAAAAATTACATGTAGAATTACACAATGATGATTATTTGTTTACGTGTATGTTTAAGACGGCATCGCTACTGCCATTCGAGAGATCGTAATAAGTGGTTCACGGTCTAGCTGTTGTAAGTAATACCGCATACGTATTAGTTGCAGATAGCTACTGTAAGCTATCCTAGATATGATTAGTACATGTCTAGATCGGACATACCGATAAACTGTTTGACTCGGTACAGAGCTGTCGCTAGGCTACAGCTCTCACACTTCTGTTGTCCCGACACCACGCATGTAGGTTGGTTGTCGCCGTAACTGTTCCGTTTGCGGGACTGTGACTGTAACTACGTTTGCGTACGTTATCTTTCACACTAACTGTGTTTGCATGGTTCAATACTAGCCCCTGCTAAATAAGACCTAGCATGGCAAAGCATGGAGGGCCCAAAGACAGCAACCAGTTAGCTCCGGTATTGTTGTAAACAATTTCAATTACAATTTCTATTTCTATTTCCATTCTCCTATCTGAATTTTTCGAATAGAGGAGTATCGGCGTCGGGAGGAGGTCTACCTACAAGGCGGGGTCCAAAAAGTCTAGCAAAGTAAGTTTTGTGTACTTGGGGTATGACTTGAGTGAGCAAAATGATCTCTTGCAAGGTTGCAAGGCAGCGGGTTCGGGAGGTATGGTCGAGGCCTTCGTCTGTGTCCACTCTACGGGTGGTCACCTGACTTTGTTAGATGGGGGTGTGTCCAGCTGAGGGAATGATTCCTTGATTGTGTCGGTAGTGATCATTTCCTATCGTCCCCAATTTGACCGCTCAAGTAGTGTAAGTAGGATTCGGAGTCCGCAATTGTGGCGGTCGTGCCGGAGTTGCCCGCTATGTGTCCGTTGCTAATGAATTGCCCGCATATCGGGCATGTGAGGGTTTTGTTTGTGGGGAGGAGGCGAGTGTTGTCAAAGCCCAACATTTATTCCATTTTATGCGTGAATTGAGTGGATGCAAGGGAGGTGTGTCGACCCTAGTACGTTAAATATGTGCCACTTCTTTTGGCTGCGGCGAAGAGGATGTTGTGTGGTGTATGGCCACAAATCGTATCCTACCGTCACTAAAGACAGTAAAAAGATCCAAAGTACTACTAAAGTACTACTGAACCTCAAAAACACGGGGATGGGTCGGTAGCTCGAATGAGCAACGCCGATCGTCTTCGCTCTGGGCCTGGCCTCTCATCGAGCGCAAGACTGGTGGACAGGGCCGCTGAACAGCGTGTACCATTCACCTCTCCCCACCCGAGCCTAGCTCAAAATGGTCAGTGGATCCGTAGCGACACCAGACGGTACACACTCAAAGGCGCAGCTTCCAGGGATTTGAATTTCATCCCCCCGACAGCTATCGCGCCATCCACTTCGAAAACCACACATGTACCCGTCAAAGTACTGCGACACACCAAAAAACCACATCGCTTACAAAAAGTCTCTTCCCCGGTAGGCGGCGCGCCACATCGCGCCCCTCCGAGCGTCCGGACGTCCCTGTCCGCCGCCAACATCCACCAAACCCAGGCCCCATCGGACCTGGTCGCGTGCAGCCAACACGCGCACTACTCTCAAACACCTACTCGAAAAGCCACACTCAACTCCACTACTTATCTCCACCACTCGAAATCCTGCTCGAACGCCATGTCTTCGACCCCTACCCCCCCCCCCCCCCACCTACAGGCAGATGCTTATGCCATCGCGGGATCGGCCCGTGAAGGCGCCCACCGCGGACCCTTACAACCCCCGGAGCTATCAAGCGGGACATCCGCTCGCTCTACTCAACACTGTGCCCCAACCACCCCCATCCGCCCAAGACTTGGGCACCGCTTTGGAATCCTCATCAGTCAGAGGACTCCGGACGCCTCCGGTCCTCGCCGCTCCTAGGTCAACCACTGACCTGGGACGGGCCGCTGACTCAACAACCCCCACAGACGACCCGTACTGGTGCGATCGTCCCGCTCTGTCCCACAGTAAGGACCAGTCTAACACCTCCCGTCCCCTCCCGCTAACCCCCGCTGATACTCTCGTTACCAGCGCACTTAAACCGATACCTTTCCCTCACCTTAGTGCGTCCCAACCACTGTGCTGTAAAGTTCGACCACTAATGCACCATCATGTACCTCGAAAATCATCTTCTTTAATCAGAGAAAACAAAATTTATTATACAGGCCTGATCCCTGCCCCTGCACACGCCACTGCCCTGATCTGTACTCACCGACGCCCCCTCCCCTCTCATGCTACCTACCTACCCCGCAACTACACTAGTCCACTCGCAGCTGCTCAAATTGCCTGGCCTGTCGCGCCGGCCCTTGCTCTACACGCTCCCTCTCGCCCGAACTCGCCGCTCGCCGACCGCCACCCCCCGTCCCACAACACGGCCCTGTATATTACCCAGCGACCCCTCCCGCTAGCCTGCACTGATACACTGGTTATCAGGGCACTTAAATCGAAACCCTCTCCCCACCTTAATGCTTCCCAGCCAAAGAGCTGCACAGTTCGATCAATAATGCATCACCCTGTAACTCGCAAAAAGTCGTCTTCCTTAGAAATTTTATTTACAGGCCTGATTCTTACAACTGCACTAACCACCGCCCTGATCAGACACCCCCGTCTCCCCTCTTCCTGCTGCCCTCCCCCTGCTCCCTCGCTCTATCCCTCACTCGCTCCAGTCGTTGCTCCTCTCCGCTTCATCCTTTTCTATTTTACCTTTCTTCCCTTTTTTACTTTTACCGCGATAACACGCCTAACTCAACAGACACTAGCGCTTACCTGCGATTACCACACTGTAGAACCTAGTGCACTCGCTCTACCTCCCCCCTTTTACACGCCCCATGCTCTGCCCTACTCGCCCGTCGCTGTGATAATGGCAGTGCTTCCCCTGCAGAGTTTAGCCCACCCGACCTGCTCTACCCGAATAATTAACCGATCACCCGCCCCCCCGCGCACCCCCCTGCCCCGGAAATATCGCCCCTCCCTTACAGAATCAGTCTGGCAGTCCCGAACCCGTAACAGTCCCTGCGATACACGTACTCCCTCGCCCCTACAGTCCCCACTTCCTTTAGGCCTGCTCCGAGGCTTCTCTCGGAAGCCCCGAAGCACTTTTGATACGATATCGACAGCCCCCTCTGTCACAGTTCCCCACTATCGCCCTACTTCTAATACCTACCCCACCTTGCTTACAATTTTTCAATCCCCCCTCCCCTACCCTCTCATCCTCTCCCCGCCATCCCTACACTTACCACCCTCTCTTAAGCTCAGAAAGACCACCCGTTCCAAGGAGCTTCTACTCGCCGAAATGCGCATGACGTCGACGAACGGACCCTCCGGAGCCTCAGAACCTCGCCCTCGACAAGCCTCGGCCGGCAAGGCCGCTTCTCATCATTAGTCCCCCACACGACGGGCCTCAAGGCCCAGAGGTTCGACCCCACAACCAACCCCCCACCCCCCAGCTAGATATCCGACGACACACTACTACCTCCATGCTTCCGCCAACTCTCCCGGCCCACTTTACTCCACGCACCTGTTGCACCGTCTTACATAACTACCTCTTCGACCTAAACCTTGAATACGGCCTCCCTACACCCATCGGTTGCCTCGATTCCTCTGCGGTGCTATCCTTCCAATGGGGTCGTTACCAGGACCTCTCCAACCTCTACTGCCTTGCTACGACGTTATCCAAACTCCACTCCACTCCCACCGCCTCGTACACAGTTATTACTAACAACGAAGTCGATAACCACCACAGCAACTCCCAATTCCCCAGCCACTGGACTAACCTCGCCAACCGAGGCGCCCTCCCCCGTCCGGGGACGCCTAACCACTCTCTCGTGATCCTCACATGGCAACACTCACACTTCGGCCTCCTACACCTAACCCACACCTCAGCGACATGGATCGACTCTCTTCATCACCCTCCTCCGCCCGACCTCCTCGCCCGCTCTCTCAATCTCCTCTCTGACTGGAACTCCTCCCCCCCCCCTCCCGTCGGTACCCTACGCTTCCTCAACCCACCTCGCCAAAACGACTCCGACGGAGCATGGTCGTGCGGTACCCACGCCCTCTTGCACACCTACTTCATCACCACAGCCCCCCCGGACCAACCATACAACCCCCCCCCCTTCGATCCCCGTTCCTCGGTTTACTCCCTACACACTCTCCTATGGAACCACACCTTCCGCTCCGCCCCCCTCCCACAGGGCCGCCACCACCTTCTCGACGCCCTCCACCACCCCACACTACCCCCCCCCCCTCAGCCCCCACCCACTCCCCTCATCCCCCCCTCCCCTCCTCTCCTCCCCCCTCCCTTCCAACCTCCACCCGTAGAACGCCCCCCCGATGACCCCCCCCGCACCACCCCCTCCCTCCCCTCCCCCATCCTTCCACACCACACATCCCAACCACTACACTTCATCACCCTCAACACCCGCGGCCTACACACCTCCATTATGGATGTTGAACACCTCTCCACCACCCACCAACCGGACGTCTTAATCCTCACCGAAACCAACCACGACACCCACAAGTCCCGCTGGCGCATAGCCCTCCCCCAATACCACCTCAAAAGCTCCCGACCTTGCTACTCAACTGTGCCCCTACCCAACGCAGGCGTTCTCTTCGCGGTCCGCCGAGCCTCATTCCAATCTGCCACTGTCCTAACCCCGCCCCCCCACCTCATCCCCCATATCGCCGGACTAAAAATCGTCCCCCACTCAGGCACCCCTTACCTCCTCATAGGTACTTATATGCCCCAGCTCTACACCCCCCAACTGACCCGCCTCTACGCAGAAGTTGCAGCTTGGGGCCTCCGCCTAGCGGACGACCACCCGCAACACCGCACCCTCTGGGGAGGAGACTTCCAATCGACCACCCACACAGGTACAGGACACCCTGCCTTCACCTCCTTACTCAAATCCCACCTCCACCCCCTCCACGACCCCATCCCTACCTTCCCCCGCAGCGGGGGCTGCCTTGACCACTGGCTCACCACGCCTCCTTCACCTATCACCCTCCCACCATCCTCTTGCTCGATATTCCCCTCCCCCTCCCACTTTACTGACCACTCTGCAATCCACCTCGTCATTCCCGCCCCTTTCTCCCTCATGGCACACCCTCCCCCTCCCCGTACCCACCCCCACACACATCACACAACGCGCAAACTCACCTTTCGACTTCCCCTCACACCCGACCACATAAAAGCGTACCAATCCAGCACCCCCGACCTCATCAACCAAACGGCCGCCCTCCACGCAGAAATTCTCAACACCTCACACACCTCGGCCTCCCCCGACACCCTCGACACCCTAGCCTCACAATTCACCACACTCCTCTCCCATCACATGAACCACGCAGCCACAGTTTGGCCCCTCCTCCCCGCCAAGAAACCCCGCCCACCCCAAGCGTCCCATGACCCTACTTGGCTAACAAATAAAACACGCACTCACATACTCAAACTCCGTAAATGCAGCAAAAATAACGGCCCCCTCCCCATCGCCCAAGCCCTCTTAAACACAACCGACTATCTCTCCCCTGACGCCATCAAACAACAGTGCCAAGCACGCATACGCCAGCTCCTTCACGCCACCACCACGGATAAGATAAAGAAAATAAAAACTCGAGCCAATGCGGCCTACGACACCTGCCCCAAACTCTCCCACCGCCGATTGAAAATTAAAAGCGGCCTCCTACCCCCCGCCGGCGCCGCCTCCACCCTCCACCGCATTACCAAACCCGATAAAACCACCGCATCCTCTCCCTCCGCCGTCATTGACGCGGTACACTCTCACTTCGCTAGCGAACTCGGCTGCGCCACCCCACACGAACTACCCACCCCCCCATGGGAGCTCCCCGACAACCCCGACAACTTTACCATCGAACCCCGCGGTGACCCCTCTCTCACCCTTGCCGACATGATTACCCGCGACACTTTCGATAAAACCCTCAACTCCCTAGGCACCGGCAAAGCCCCCGGCCCCGACGGTATCCCCAATGAAATAATCAAATTCCTACCACCGGCGACCCGCTCCGCCCTCTTCTCTCTCCTCTCCCTCCTAGCACACAAATCCTACACTCCTCCTGATTGGTGCCACAGCACAACATGCCTCCTACATAAAAAAGGCGACCCCTCCCTCCTCGATAACTACCGCCCTATCGCCCTCATGAATAACCTCCTTAAACTATGGACAGCACTAATAAAAGACGCAGGCTCGAAGTACGCCGAAACCCACGGCATTCTCAGCGACCAACAAGACGGATTCCGACAACACCGCAGTATCCACGACGCCCTCTCCTCCCTCATTATGACAATGGAGGACGCGAAACTCCACAACAAAGACATCTACGTCATGTACGCCGATTTCAAAGGCGCCTTCAACGCCGCGGACCACCGTATCATGTTCAAACACATGCGTCAACTCGGTATGCCCCCCACCTTTGTCGACACATGCGAACACCTCTACGGGGTCTCAACCACAGACTATATTACACCACATGGCCCCACCCCTTCTATAGACATTAATCGCGGAACCCTCCAGGGCGACACCCTCTCCCCCTTTCTATTCACCCTCTTCCTTGAACCCTTTCTTCGCTGGCTCACGGTGGGAAGCCGGGGATACCGCCCAGGCCCCCCCGCTACTAACGTCGACCCCACAGAACCCACAGCCACATACCCAGGACACGGATTCGCCGACGACCTCAGCCTTGCCACGGGCTCGACCCCCAACATGACCATCCAGCTCAGAAAACTCTCCCTCTTCAGCGCCTACACGGGCATGACCGTCAACATCCGCAAATGCTGCATCACCGGCGCGCTCTGGCGCACAGGCAACGCCCTCACCCTCGCCAACACTACCCTCCTCGCATCCCGCCTGCAGACACAGTTCATCTCCCTAAACTCCACCCCGGCCCCCATCCCCTCCATTAGCCCCAGGGACACATACCGTGTCCTAGGGGTAGAACTCAACACCTCCCTCAACTTCACCAAACACTGGCAAGAACTCAAACGCACCACTGCATCCCTCATCACCACCCTTTCCACCTCCCCACTAACACAATCCCGCAGAATCAGGGTCATCCGTGGACTCCTCATCGGAAAGCATTTCACCCTCCAGCTTGGCCTCTTCACCGACTCCCAACTCGACACTCTCGAAGGACAAATCTGCCGCGCACTCCGCTCCGCCGTCTCCTCGGTACGTAACCTTCCCCGCACCGCCCTCCACCGCCCTACCTCAGACCTAGGATACGGCCTCCCCTCCCTCAAAGCCCACGCCGCACAACTCACAGTTTGCCACCTACATAAAATCATGAACAACTCGGGCTACAGAGGCCACATGGCCCGCGCACACATACGCACCCTATCCACCACGTACTCCCACTGGCCCTCGGAATCCATCATGTCAACATGTTACACCCCACCCACACTCAAGTGCTTAGTCCGAGCTCAACGCGATGCGGGCACCCTATTCCACAACATCCCTCCACTCTCCCTCACCAACCCTATCGCCTCCACAATCCGCGCCCACTTCACCACTCAAGACAACGCCCTCCTCGCCTCACTCCGGGACAAAGCCACACACATCACCGACCCTCACACATATAAACAAGCCTACTGCGATTTCTCTCCCCGCAAAACACACGCCTCCCTCCTACCCCGCCTCACCCCCCTCTGGAAAAGTAACATCACCTCGTGGCCACAAGTCCTCCTCAGAGCCACCTCATCCTCCTTCATCCTCAAATCATGCAAATCCATCACCACACTCACGGGGTCCACCACCCCACTCTCAGTTCCCATCCGCCTCCTCGCCGCAATCCTCACTGAACCCCTCGATACTATCCACAACCGCCTCCCCATCACAAGCCTCACTACCAACCAAGCATCCCCCCCCACCACTATACACCCCTCATGGATTCCCCTCCTCTCCCCTCACCTCCCCCGCTCGCCCCCCACCCTCTCATCAGGCATCTACACCCCCCGCACCACTCACCCCACCCCCACCGCACCCACCACACACTTAGACACTGAATACCTCACCCCCTCAGACCACCACTACCCTCCCTGCGACGTAACACGCATCATTTCCAAACACAAGGACACAGAATACGGCCAGACGCAGTACATGGTTGAATGGGCCCCGGAACACCTCACGGAATGGGACATTCAGTTACAACTCGACGACGGCTTCCGCCTCATCTCCTCCACTCCTACATCGGTATGCCTCCCCTCCCCCTCCCCCACCGCCTGCTCCATGTGTCATGACCCCCTGCACATAGAACCCTCCTCCACCTGCTGCACATGCCCGCACTTTGCCATACACTCCCAATGCCGCCCAGCTCAGGGACCCGCCTCATGGCAGTGCGACTGGTGTGCTCGCGGCCAACACCACGACCTCACCCACCTCCACGAAGTGCAGTGGGCCCCGTGCCTACAACTCCACGACACCATCAGTGAGACCCCCTCCGGCCCCACCGCCCTCACCGCATTTAACTCAGGCTATGTCCCCTCCACCACACCCATTTTGCCAGAACCCGGACCCCCTCCGTGGTCACACCCCCTAATCACATTCAACCATGACCCCATCAACCCCGACCTCGACATGCTCCCTACCGGTAAATTCGCTATCCACGCACACCCATCACTCCTCGACACCACCATACTCTGCACTCCCGACGGCCGCGCGGTCACCACCCTTAACGGCCCCCGCGTCCGCCACCTCTTTCAGCTCTTTCGCCCCGACCTCTCGCAGCATACGTTCGAAGAGGAGGTCTACCACCTCCTGACCCGCCTAGGTTCCCGCTCAGAAATCCACTCACCCACACCCGCCACCACCACCCGTAATAGATGGGCCACTAGAGAAGACCTACTCACAGCTCTCCGTCACACATTCCGCGTCCAGACAGAACTCTACTCCGACCCCCTCAATAAATCCCTCCACTCCCACACCTACCACTCCCTCTACCCTGAAGATATAGTCTTCTCATCTAGCGGCAGCAATGCCCCACACACATGGCAAGGCACCAACATAGCCAACCCCGAATACGACCACGAATGCATGAGACGAGCCATGGAACACGCAATCACCAGCGCACACCTCACAGCCCCTCACACACCCAGCGCAACCATCCTCATCCTCCCCCGTTGGGAACACACACCATACCGCCACTCCAAATACATCAACTCCCCATACACCCACCACCTTTACACCCTGCCCAATGACGCAAACACATTCCTACCCCCCGACCAACACACTGGCAACCCCACCCCTACCCCATTCGGCACACGATGGATGGTCGACATATACCTCGTCGCTAACCCCCTCGCACTCACCACCCTCCCGTCACCCGCAGCCATGACCGCACTTCACAACACTCTCGAATCTATCTACGACACTCACCTCCCCAACCCCATCATCACCCCCCCTCCTCCACACCTCTTTGTCACATACTCACCCCACTCAGCAGGTATATACCACCGCCCCCCAAACCCAACTCACCCCCTCACATACCCCCTCCCAGACCGCGTGCATCTAACGTACCCCCCCACCAGAGGCACCCCTGCTTGGAACTGGCAGGACTTCGTATACACGGACGGCTCGAAAAAAGGCGGCTCGACCCCCCTCGGAGCAGCAGCTACCCACCCCGCCTCGGACACCCGAGTCAAAATCATGGTGACCTCTACCCCTCCCTCACATACAATAAATCGTGCTGAATTAGCTGGCATAGATATTGGCCTCCAACTTGGCCACACCCACCTCCTCACAGACAGTGCGTGCTCCCTCCGCCTCATACAAGGTTACTTAAACTGCCCTTCCGCTTACCGCCACAACATTCACCGCGACACCCTCTCATCTATCACACACACCCTTAAAACCCGCTGCGAAACAGGCATCCGTACACACCTCGGCAAAATCAAAGCCCACAACCATTCCATCGGCAACGACCTCGCAGACACCCTCGCAAACCAAGTCGCGGATGGTCACCCACCCGATACTACATACACCACAGGTTCTGAAGTCACAATAGGCCACTGGACATGGCCATACACCCTCATCCCACAAACGCTAGGGGACCCCGTAACCTACAAATACACCAACCTCAAATCCGACGCACACACCTACAGCACAAAACACACACACACTCCTCTCTCGCGAACAACCAAACACGGTGCCCTCCTCGCCCGCGCCGCGCAGGACGGCGCCGATTTCTCTTACCACAAAAAACACTCAACCCTCACAAATATCCAGTTCACACACAAACAAGAATTCATGTGGGGTGTCCACAACACCCGCCTACTTACTCACAACCCCACCCTGCGCTGCCCCCTATGTGGCCAATTCACTAGCAACGGCCACATGGCCGGTAACTGCCCCTCTATGTCTGGTCTAAGACAGGACCGACACAACAGCGCTCTGCAACTCCTACTCTCCCTACTGGAACGCCACAACGGAGGGCGATGGGAAACCATCACCGCAGACTTCGGTAACAAACCCATAAAATCGTTTGATTCCCCCACCCCTGCCTGCACCCCACTTGACTGCCACCCACCTCACCCCACCCACATGCCCACCCGCCTTGTCGCTGCTGACGAAGGTCTCTCGCCCGATTCCCTCACCTCGTGCCCCGCCGTCCTCCCACCTGAGATTCTCCCCCCCCCACTTCGTCCCCCTGCACACAAACCTGACTTCATCCGCATCCTCGAACCCCGATTCGTTGGTCACTCCAACGGTCGCCGACGTTACGCATCCATAAAAAAAATCCAGATAGGGGAATGGAAGTACTGCACAGACAATAACCTCTCGCACACAGCTGACCTCATACGCACCAAATACACACCCCTTGCGAACGCCATCAGAAACCACTGGCCAGGCACAGTGGTCGACATCATACCCATAGTCATGAGCCGCACCGGTACACCACACTCCTCCACCATCACGAGTCTCACCTCCCTTCTCACCGCCCGCACCGACCCTCCAGATAAACTCGTCTCCAAAGCACGCCTCGACACATCTCGCATTCTTGCTCAACTCCATACGCATACTGTCCAATGGCTGCATCACCTCCTACGCATATACCGCATCAAGTCCCGCACGACCTCCCACCGCGCATCCGCACATTGCCTCCACGCACGACCCTGAATGCACACAACCTTCGCCTCTACTTGCACCCTCCCCGGGGGGAGTAAAACCCCCGAACACCCTTGGAAAATGAAATGGATTACAACAATATCAGCAAACTTGACCGGCTTTTGTCCAACGGTCATCACTTGCTCAACCATTTAGGACACCGACGTGCAAAGATTGGGCCGGGTACTCTTCGACTAGGTGCTTCTATCGAAACACCTATCTGCATTTATTGCCACAATCCCTTGCCTAACAGCAAAATAAGTTGTAATTAGAAAAAGCATATCTAAAAAGTTAGAGCCACTCGTCAGGAAATGCAAAATGAAGCTCATACCTTCACGATGCACGGCGCGCTCCCACCGTACCGGGGCGCCGACCGGCCTAGGCCGATCGGCGTTTGAGAGGGGCGACGGGTCAACATATATATAGGCGGGCACAGCCTCTCCTATATCGGCCTTTGTCGTTGTTGGTCGAGGTTCCAACAGTGGCCGTGACCACAACCGCCGTAACGGACGCGGCGGTCATGGCTTGCCCAACAAGTGCAACGCATGTGGAAGTCTGATTCATGTCTTGTCGTCATGCACAGCCTCGGATGACGCACTACTGAAGTGGACCCTCGCCAAACGCAAGATGATCGTCTAGAAGTATGGCACCCCCGGCGGCACTGCGCTTGCGCACGCTGCCCTCCTTAGCGACGTCTCAAATGACGACACTCGCGTCATGCCCACCCTTGAGGAATGCACTGATGAATATAATGACAATGAGGTAAGTGTCCCCTTCAACTTTGTTGCGTTTTCATCTTCGATCGGCGTTTGAGAGAGGCCGTGTCGGAGTTGAAGGTAAGGGCAATGGCACGGTTCAGGTTATCATTCCAATGGTGTCTTGCCATTTCATCTGCCGCACAGTCCATGCACTATACACCCATTACTTTTCGTCCCGCTCCGCGCAGCGCATAGGTCGCCTCCTCAATGTCAGTTGGATGTAGACCCACAGCGGTTGCAAATTCATTTTCCCCACTGAATGTAATGTTGGCATACTCATGGTGCCCACATGAATGGGTATGCTGAAACCGTCAGGCAACGGACTCTACGTGCTTCAACACGAGCAGGCGCCGCAGCTAAGCACCCCAACGAATAGGGAGGCTGGTGTGAACCCTAGTGTCGCCCTCATTGCACAATGCAATCCCGTACTGTTGCACCGCCGGCTCGGACACCTCAACATGCAAAGCCTTCAAGCCCATCATGCACACGGTGTTCCAACTACCCCGGCGTTACCGAGTTCTGTAAAATAGTTTCTTGCGATTTTTGTTTGCTCCTCAAGGCCACTGTTGGACCTCGCAATATCATTGCTCGCCCCAAACCAGCACGCCCCCTAATGAACTTTTCCTCGGACATATGGGGCCCAATGAATGTTCCATCCCCACACGGCATGCGCTACTGCGCGCTCGTTATCTACCAACACACCCACTACCTCTTGGTGCGGTTTTTGAAGTCGAAAGACGACACATGCTCGGAACTCGAGTGCATCCTCCTCGAGATCCGCAACTTGCATGCACGCTATCACTCCTCATCTCGTGCTTTCGCACTTGTCCTTAAAGTTGACTATGACTCTGTCTTTGAGGCTTATGTGACCCGTCAAATGTGCGCTTGGTTGGGCGTCAGTGTGTAGTTCTCGGCCCCTTACGCTCACCACATGTTAGACAAGGCGAAACGCCCTTGACGCACACTCCGGGACAACGCGTTAGCGATGTTACACAAAATGTCCGTACCAAATTCCATGTGGTCGTAAGGTGTCATCACTAGTGTGTACCTTCGCAACCGTGCCTATAGCCGCGCCTCTCCGGTGGCGTTCCACTCACCATAGTTGGCCTCTCCGGTGGCGTTCCACTCATCATATGCTGACGTCAAAAGCACCCGGCGCCTCCAAATTCCGCGTCTTCGGGTGCACTGTCTTCGCCAAAGTGCCTCACAAGTTACATCGGAAGCTGGGCGAAAAAGCGTTCCGTGGCATCATGGTCGGCTACCCACATGACACCCCAAGGGTACCGTGTCTACAACCCCGCGACCCGCCGCATCATTACATCCATCCATGTTGTTTTCCAAGAAACCATACCCGGCTTCGGCGCACGCCAGCCCATTGACACCGTGATCACCGATGCATTGGACACCGACGATGCCCAAGACACCTCACCCATGCCCCATCCCCTTGCCCTTGACACACTTGATGTCAACGACACCCCTCGCCCACTTGAGGCAGCCCGCCAACCTCGTCTCCGGTCTCACCCAATTCGCTACGGGGAATTCGTGGCACACTTGTCCGATTACTCTCTAGTCCTTGTCATAACGTGTTGTGACCCTAAGCGGGGAAAGGCCAGAAGGGCATTTTTGAACAACCGAACGTGGCTAGCTTAATCACTAGACCACATCATCTCCCCGCGGGCGCAGCACCAAACGCCATTGCCCTTCTCTTGCCCAGAGACTGTGTCGAGCCGACGTCGTACCGACCTACCCTCTCTAGCGCCCAAGCATCGGAATGGAAAGCCACAATGCAACAAGAGTAGTCCTCCCTCATGGACAATAGCACGTGGGAACTCGTCGACCTTCCCCCCGACCGAGTGGTCGTCAACAACATGTGGATCTACAAGGTGAAATCCGACACAATGGGTGATGTCTCCCGCTTCAAAGCCCGCTTCGTGGCCAAAGGCTGCAATTAACGCGCGGGCCTCGACTCTACGGAAACATTCTCTCTAGTTATTCCCATGGCGAGTCTCCGACTCTTCCTCGCCATTGTGGCCGCCAAGGACCTTGAACTCTGTGAGCTTGACATCGACATTGCGTTCCTGTACGCTCCCGTGAAAGAGGATGTGTACATCCGCCAACCACTCGGCCTATCGGATGCCCGGATTGCACTTCCAAAATGTGTCATCTCAAGCGTTGTCTCTACGGACGGAAACAGTCACCTCGCGAGTTCAACATGCTTCTGCGTGACCGGCTTGTCGAAAACGGTAGGCAATAGTGCATCTCGGACCCGTGCATCTACGTCTTCCGCGCCGGACACATTTTCGCCATGGTCGTCCCCTACGTGGACGACATTCCCGTTGTGTGCAATGATGCTACTTGGCTCACGTCGTACAAAGCACGATTGGCGCCATATTCAAAATCAAGGACTTGGGTGACCTCTCCCAGCTCTTGGGGATGCACATTACCCGCGACAGGTCGGCCCGCACTATTTCACTGGACCAGTCCAAATACCTGCGCGATACACTCGCCAAGTACGGCATGGCCGAATGAAAACCCTCGTCCCTGCCTATGGACCCATGCTTCTTGTCTAACCTCGCGCACATGGACTCCCTTCCCCTCACGGGAGTGGCGAAGGACGTCTACTCCGTCCTCCTCGGCGGCCTCCACTACGCGGCAGTCTGCACGCGACATGATGTCTCTACGGCGTTGAGCATTGAAATTGAAATTGAAATTGTTTACAACATGTACCGTATGCGCCGGTTTTTCACCAAAAGCCGGATGCGTCGGCTGCTGTCTCTGGGCCCTCCCAACTATGCCATACAGGGAACTTACAAGTCAGGGCTAGACCGTTAACCACCTAATCCAACCTCTCCAAGGGTGTTCGGGGGTTTTACTCCCCCCGGGGAGGGTGCAAGTAGAGGCGAAGGTTGTGTGCATTCAGGGTCGTGCGTGGAGGCAATGTGCGGATGCGCGGTGGGAGGTCGTGCGGGACTTGATGCGGTATATGCGTAGGAGGTGATGCAGCCATTGGACAGTATGCGTATGGAGTTGAGCAAGAATGCGAGATGTGTCGAGGCGTGCTTTGGAGACGAGTTTATCTGGAGGGTCGGTGCGGGCGGTGAGAAGGGAGGTGAGACTCGTGATGGTGGAGGAGTGTGGTGTACCGGTGCGGCTCATGACTATGGGTATGATGTCGACCACTGTGCCTGGCCAGTGGTTTCTGATGGCGTTCGCAAGGGGTGTGTATTTGGTGCGTATGAGGTCAGCTGTGTGCGAGAGGTTATTGTCTGTGCAGTACTTCCATTCCCCTATCTGGATTTTTTTGATGGATGCGTAACGTCGGCGACCGTTGGAGTGACCAACGAATCGGGTGGCGTTGAGCATTATTGGCTTTGATCGGGCACATCCCACGGAGGCTCACCTACAAGCTCTGAGGAAGGTGGTTCGCTACCTTCATGGCACCATTGACATGCGCTTGTCGTTGGGGAGGTGCGGGCCACAATCTCAAACTTCAAGGCTTTGCATATGCGGAATGGGCCAACGAAAGCATCACACGCAAGTCACGTTCGGGCTACATGTTTACACTCAGCCGCGGATCTGTCACCTACAAGTCCGATCAACGGACATGTGTCGCTCAATCTACTTGTGATGCTGAAGACTACTCTGCGGCAGGCGCCACCAAGGAGGGACTTCACCTCCGCCAACTTATGGGGGAGATATTTAACGCCCCCGTCACCGGAGTAACCACCATATGGGAGGACAACCAAAGCGCCATCGCGTACTCCCAAAATGCCTTGGTCAATGAAAAGACCAAACACATCGGTTTGAAGTGGCACTTCCTTAAAAAATACGTGGAACACGGGACAATTAGATTGTGGCAACTCCCCATTGACCAAGTGGCGGCCGCCATGTTTACCAAACCACAACCACGACCTGCACTCACAAGACATCGAAGTGCAATCCTAGGAGAAACATACCCAATGCTACGCTTCATCCCGTTGCTACTTTCAGGGGGGTGTTGTAGGTAATACCTTATAGTTGTTAGTTATAGATAAGTATTGTAAGCTATTCTAAGCATTACTAGATATTACTAGATATTACATGTCTAGATCAGAAACACCGATACAATGTTTGACTCGATACATAGCTGTCGCTAGGCTACAACTCTTCACTTCCTTTGTCGCGACACCACGCCTCGGGCTGGTTGTCTCTTTGAGTGTCCTATTTGCGTGACTGTAATAGTAAGTACGTAAGCGTTAGTTACCTTCCATACTGAACGTGTATGCACGGTTTAAAAATGTTGTCGTGCACTTTAGTTCTCACCAATGCTTGGTGAAGGTGAGGGTGGTGTTGAGTTCAACTCCGACGACCCGGTAGGATTCCGAGGGGTCGATGGAGGGGATGGGGGAGTTGTGCATGTCAATGGTAACGAAGTTTTTGTAGGCGGGACGCGAGGAGGGTTCGGTTGGTTAGGGAGAGGGCGTTGCATTTTGTCAATAGTGCGCCGCTAATGCAACATTACTGAACGTTAACAGTCATACATGTGTACGCGTTGAAGAGGGAGAGGTTTTGGAGTTGGATGGTCATGTAGGTGGGAGAGCTCGTTGCGAGGTTGAGGTCGTTGGAGAATCCGTGGCTGGGGTAGGTCGCCGTGGGTTTTGTGGGGTCAACGTTAGTCCTAGGGGCACCGGGGCGATAGCCTCGGCTACCGACCGTGAGCCATCGGAGGAATGGTTCGAGGAAGTGGGTGAATAGGAAGGGGGAGAGAGTGTCTCTATGTAGAGTCCCGCGGTTGATATCGACAGATGGGATGGAGCCTTAGGGGGTGATATAATCGGTGGTGGAGACACCGTAGAGTTGTTCGCATGTGTCGACATTGGTGGGGGGCATACCGAGTTGGCGCATGCGCTCGAACATGATACGTTAATCAGCGGCGTTGAAATCGCCTTTGAAGTCCGCATACATCATGTAGATGTCTGTGTTGTACACTTTTGCGCCTTCTATTATTATGACGATGAAGGCGAGGGCGTCGTGGATGCTGCGAAGGAGTCGGAATCCGACTTGCTGCTCGCTGAGGATGCCGTGGGTTTCTGCATACTTAGAGCATGCGTCTTTGATTAGTGTGTGAGCAAGTTGTTCATGAAGGTAATGGGGCGGCAATTGTCGAGGAGAGGCGGGTCACCTTTCATCTTGTGTAGTAAGCAAGTGTTGCTGTGGCACCATTCGGGGGGGGGGGGGGGGGGGGGGGGGTATAGGCCTTGTGGGCGAGGAGGGAGAGGAGGGAGACAAGGGCGGAGCGGGTGGCATTGGGTAGGAGCTTTATGATTTCGTTGGGGATGCCGTCGGGTCCGGAGGTTTTGCCAGTGCCTAGTGAGTTGGTGGTCGTATCGAATGTATCTCGAGTTAGTATGTCGGCGAGGGCGAGGGAGGGGTCCCCGCGGGGTGCGATGACGAATGGGTCGGGGTTGTCGGGGTTTTCCCACGGAGGGATGGGAAGCTCGGGTGGGGTGGCGCGTTTAAGTTCTTTGTCGAAGTGTGAGTGGACTGCGGCTGTCACTTCGTGGGAAGAGTCTACAGTTGTTGTGTCGGGACGGGTGATTTTATGGAGGGTCGAGGTGGCACTACAATGGGGGAGGAGGCCGCTTTATATTTTCAATAGGCGTTGGTAAGATTTCGGGTTAACGTCGTAAGCGGTGTTGGCACGGGATTTAAAATTTTCTAATTTATCCGTGATGGGAGCGTGGAGGAGGTGACGGATGTGTTCTTGACATTTGTGCTTGATGGTATCGGGGGTCATATAATCGGTCGTATGAAGCAAAGACTGGGCGAGGGGAAGTAGACCGCGTTTAGTGCCACAGTGACCGAGCGAGGGTTTTGACGAGTTTACGGGATTTTTCATAGAGCCAAGTGGATTCAGGGAGGTCTTTGGGGATCGCGGTTTTTCGGGGGGAATTGGGGCGAGAAGGTGGCTGCATGGTCCATGTTGTTTGAGAGGAGGGTAGTTAATTGCGAGGCTAGGGTGTCGAGGTCTGTCGGTGCGACTAATGTGGGTGGCTTAATCGTTAGCGGCGGCGGTCTGGTCCATGGTGCGAATATATGGTAGTGAGCTGTGTTTTTGGGAAAAACGCGACGGGGATGGGGCGAAAAGTCCAGCATGTTCTCTTGTAGTTCCAAAACTCCGGGAAATAGTGAGTATTGCTGAAAGGGAAGACTGGGCGTGAGGAGAGAGTCGTGGGGATAACGAGGTGGCGGTGATCGCGGTTTTGTGAGTGTGTTGTGTCGACGTCGACTAGGGGTCGGGAGGTGGCTTGGGAGTACTACCGGGAACTCATCGGATCGAGCCGGGACTAGACGGATGAAGGCCGAAGAAGGCGGGCCTGGAAGAGGAGAAGACTAGGGAGCGAGAAGGAGCGGGTAGGAGATGGAAGAGTGGTCGGCGGGAGTCGACAAGGGCTAGAGAGCTGTGAGGGTGGGTGTGCCATCGCGCAATAGGAGGCGGGGGTGACAGCTTGCTTAGGGCTTGTATGTGCAGATCGCGCGCAGAACATTGAATTTCCCGCGGAAACTCAGTAGTTACTAGCGCTATCCCCGGTCTACAATGCCGGCTGCAACGAAGAAAATCCGTGTTCAACATGTTTTTGGTTGCAGATTTCGCAGTGTGTCGTTGTCTATTATGACGAAGAATTTAGAGCAACCTTCAAAGTCACAAGTCCAATGCCTCACAGCCTCACATACGGCCAAAGCCTCCAAATCATACGCAGAGTAGGTGTTGCAATGCTCAGTTGCATTCCGCTTACACGCCCAGTAAGTGATTGGTTGAAGTCCTCCTCCTTGGTCTTGCAACAATGCCGCTGCAATTCCCGCTCTCAAAGCGTATGTAGCTACGATGAACGTCGCGTCCGAGCTGACCCCCGGGAGGGTGGGACCCCTCTGGAGCTAATCAAGTATGCTATGAAAAAGCTCCTCAAGAATGTTGTGAAATGGTCGAATGTTTGGGGGAACATACATCACCGTCGAATGCACTGGAGTGCGTTTGCGTGCAAGTGTGCCTATGTGCCTGTGTGTGTGGGGGTGTGTGTGTGTGTATGTGTGTGTGTGTGTGTGTGTGTGTGTGTGTGTGTGTGTGTGTGTGTGTGTGTGTGTGTGTATGTGTGCGAATACGCATGTGTGCGAATACGTGTGTGCGCTCGTGGACTTTGGTAAGTTTCCCATATCATTTATCCCTGTTAAACACACCACATTGACCATGATTACATTTACCAATCGTCAAAAGCTCGACGAACTGAGCATACTCTGAATTAGCCGAGTGATTAACTGCGTCATATCATACTGTGGTATCGTATGTATGTGTATGTGTGCGTGTGTGTGTATGTGTGTGTGTATTTGTGTGTGTGTGTGTGTGTGTGTGTGTGTGTGTGTGTGTGTGTGTGTGTGTCTGTGTATGGGTGTGGGCTTGCATGTTATTGTGTCTCTTTGTTTGTACGTGGCTGTGTCCTAAGCTAACCTGAGATAGTTTTGCAAAATCCCAGTTTACCACCCCGCAAGGAACCGAAATCCGTTGTGAAGTACTACATTCTGCAATCAATTAGGCATTATGTGAATTGGTACATCGATTGCCATGGCGACCCTTCCATCGAATGCGTACGAATTACGTGTGTGTGTGTGTGTGTGTGTGTGTGTGTGTGTGTGTGTGTGTGTGTGTGTGTGTGTGTGTGTGTGTGTGTGTGTGTGTGTGTGTGTGTGTGTGTGTGTGTCCGTGTGTAGGTCGGGGCTTGCCCGTCATTGTGTCTCTATGTGTGTATGTGGATGTGTGTAAAGTTAATCTAAAATAGTTTGCCGAGTTCCAGTTTACTACACCGCAAGGAACCGAAAAACGCTATGAACTATTATATTCTGCAACGAAATAGGCATACTGAACTGGTACATCTATTGAAAGGCGACACTTCCATGGAATGGGTACGAATTACGTGTGTGTGTGTGTGTGTGTGTGTGTGTGTGTGTGTGTGTGTGTGTGTGTGTGTGTGTGTGTGTGTGTGTGTGTGTGTGTGTGTGTGTGTGTGTGTGTGTGTGTGTATGTATGTGTGTATGTATGTGTGTGTGTGTGTGTGTGTGTGTGTGAGAGAAATTATTTGTGTGTGCATGATTGTGTGTGTGCGTCTGTTAGAGAGAGGGAGACAGAGAGTAGGTGAGTGACTTTGCGCGCGAGTTCTTTTCCATGCTGTCTTTGCCTACTTTTCATGATTGGCTAGCGGACGTCCGAGAACAACGCTTGTGATGTAAACATTCCGGGGGCCAAGCTTTATGCATTCTTCGGTTCAGATTCCGATATAATTTATGCCCACGCACCTAAACACTCATTAGTTTCTATCTTTACCCGTCTGTCCGTCCATTAATTGTATACTAAGCCACATTCCCACCGCCAGCCTCGCCCATTTGTGTAAGCATATACATGTCGAATAAGCCGGAGGGGTATCGGGTTTTGCCTATTCCGGAGAAGCGACTCCAAATTATTTTTGCACTGTTACGGGAGATTAGTTTCGCTTCATGGTCCCATGGCTCTTCATACACCATCGTGTCATATGGATCGCTGCCTTGCATGATGCATTATATCATGTTAAAACACCACGTAATAGCAAAGGAATAAAGCCGAATCGGAATGTCTTCAAGCGATTTGCACGATATTGTACACAATATATTCCTCATTATTAAAATCATCGCATGAAATGAATTTAAATGAAATTTTTTCCAACAATACCCGAATTAACCGGCTGCTGTCTCTCGGCCCCCCGTGTTGTTCCTAATTTGGACTCATAAGCGTGGGTAGACCGTAAACCACTAATCCCAACCTCTGCAATGGCAGTAACGAAACCGTCTAAAACACACCCATAAACAAGCATTGTCTGCAAACAAGTATGAAATATAAAATGTCGCTAGTCTCCACGATGTGCGGCCTGCTCCACCCGCTGCGGGGTCGCTGATCAGCAAGGCTGTTCAACTTGAGCTTGTCGAGACGAACCTGCCTGATCTCGGCTCCTGTGCGACTCCGGTCGTGCCGGAGCTAGGGGGGAAAGGCAAGTGAAAAATCCCCCTCGCTCAGGTCATCGTCGGTCCCGTCTCGATCCGTGCTCAACCCCGCCCGAGGTATTAGCTGCTCCTCCCGACGCAGCGCGCCACCTAGCCGAGTCTTCTCTCCTCCTTCGGGGGCTAGGAAGAGAAAATAACGGTGTCCGGCTGGCTCTCCTGCCTCCAAGCCACATATTCTCCTATCCCCTGTCCGTGTTCGGTCTATTTCCAACACCTATTTGATCGCGCTGTGGCCGTCCTTACCCTCCCCCGGTGGTTTACGTTGTTAGGGGGCCGCCTTTATGAGTAGTATGCCGTTACGATATCCCTAGGCACACTGCCTGAGGCAGCCTATCGATAGCCGGATACCGACTAGGGAAGGGGTTGGTAGAACACATGGATCGAGTCGCCGATCCTCAAAATATGGTGGGTACGGGATTTTTTCCAAAAACCCCCCGTACCGGGCTTTTCCGGCGGCGGGTGATCCAAAGGACCGCCGCCGCCAGACCGTGCCGCTCCTCCGGCTGCGACCTACCTCCGTCTTGCGTAGCATCAGGCCTCGCCCCCGGGGGAGACTTAAGGCTCTCGCATGGCTAGCGACTGCTAGCGAGCGCCGTGCCCTAGCGCTTCTTCCTAGCTGTCCGCCGCCAGCTCCAACACCCTCGTCCCTCCGCCGATCCGTCATTACCCTTCTTCGCCAAAAAATATTTCGCAAACGCCGCCCCCGCCCCATCGTCGGGAGAGTATTTGCGAGTATTTAGTCGCGGAAAAGACACATCGGATTGGCCGAGCGGGAGATCCCTGTGCCGGTGTACGGATATTATGTTTTTTCAAACCCTCCGTACCGGGCTTCCCGAGAGCTGCTTATCCCGCGGATCGCAGCTGTCGGTACCTCGTTTAGCCCCCTACCGTGCCAGGCCTGGCACGGCTACAGGGTAACCAGCGCCCACCGCGTGGAGGTAGAGGTAGGTGCCGACGGGCCTCCGAGCCCACCCCTCTCCGGGGCCGCCGCCGCTGCGCCGCCGGCGGGCGCCAAAATCATCGCATTATGACATGCACATCGAACACAAGTATTCCTAGTTTGTACATGACTATAGGAGGTACCAAGTGGCTTGGATCACTAATGAATCTTGTGAAAGATAGTCTAGTCAGGATTTATTGCGTGTTAAAAACAAATTACGGAATATAGTCAGAAATTTTGTTCTAATTCTCCGATTCTCAAATAAGTAGTAACTACTCTGAAATAATCACGTAGAACGTCGGCAGTTCTAAAATGAAACTTATAACACAGTTATTAATATAAAATCATCCAGGTACCTGTATCTGTCTCAGAAATAATTCTCAAATGAGTACGACGTCATGAATCTCAAACTAAATGCCACTCACACCGCCAGATCGACATACCCTGTAGCAACATTCCGTGCCAGATTTAGCACGGCTACATATTTACCAGCGCCACCACATGGAAGTGAAATTCATGTCGACGGGCTTGCGTACGTACCCCCTCCGGCGGCGCAGCGGCACCACAAATTTCAAACAAATGAAGAGAGAATTTCCCTTCGTCGCCTTATACGATGTTCGACCTTTAATTTTTTTTGTCCTTTATATATGCAGTGCTTAATTAAAACAGTTCACATGTAGCACTTTCTACAGTTTCATCGTTCCTTTTTTCCCTTTGGTTGATATTAGAAATTGTCACTTGCTTAAACCGAATATTTCATTTGTTCCATACCATATATGTTGCTAGAAGAAAAGGGTAAACAGCGCGTTGGGAGCAAAAGCAATGCTTCCCCGCAAACATGAGCCCGAGCCAGAGCAAACCAACAAATAATCTCGACTCGAAAAAAAAATGCAATCCCGCCAATGTCACGGAGTCGTATTAGATTCCACCAAGCAAAAAGAAGAAAAGAGGAAAAAACCGTATTAGATTTGAGCAAGACGGTTTCGATAGTCGTTTGAAGGGACGAGTGTAACTCGGTAATGGGTGCGTCACTGCCTCGAGCTCCGCTAATGGAGCTGCACATCCGCCAAGTCAGCACTATCCATATAGCTAGAAGACCTACGCAATGCGGCAAAAGAATCGTGACAGCGACAGGTCCGTATGATGCACATATATATAACATTTTCTGCTTACAAGAAGAACCAGATGAGCACGGACAGGGAAAGTGGGAGGGGAAACAAGAGGGCAAGAGTGACAAGAGGATCACGGAATCCAAAGCACAGCAAAAGGAAAGCACTACATTGTGCATAAACCTAGCAGATTATACTAAGGAAACTCTTAAGCCACGCCGAGAATGCAACACTTGGAGGCGACAAGCGGCGCCTCACGCGCCGCTCGAGGAAGCACGGGGACGCTTGCGGCCCATGGCGCGGGTGAAGAGCGCCGTGGCCGGAGAAGGCATCATATATATAACATTGATTTAATAATAAAGTAAACATTTGGATTTAATAATATAAAATCTAGATTACATTTTTTTATCTATTATTGTTTTCGTGGCAATGCTATTTCAAATGCATGCACTGTGGGCTTTGGATTGTATTGAGCTCGTCCTACTTTTGTTCCAGTAGGCTGCCCAGATCAAGAGTTTAAGAGTGCGAAACATGTAACTCACGCTGCCAACGAATGCAGCGTCATCGTCATCAAGGTAAACCTTGAAACCCCAGAATAAATCTCGTTTCCTTCGAAGTAGGAAGTTTCTTTCTCCTTTTATAGGCAGTAGGCTGCCGCCTCAAAGATTTTTCAGGCATAAATCAGTCATAAATCTGAATAGGATTGTGGTTCGACTGTGGGTCGTTGCCTCATCAAGTCATGAGGACGTCTTCGTTTGCGAAAACTGTTGCTTGAAATGCATGGTTGTGTTCAGTGAAAGTGGGTGCCGAGTGGAGTTCGGCTGCAGGGACGAAGTCGAGGAGGCACTCGTCCAGAAAATGCATGAGAGACGGACTGGAGATCCTATCAATGAGCGAATTCTCCAGCGTCCTGGTGCTCGGGTGGACACCAACGTTGGTCGGATGCGCCAAAGTGACGGGGGGTGGCCGGATGGGGTTATTGACAGCGAATGGGCTACCAGGGTGAAACGGAAGGGACTGCTGCGGGGGAACGGGACGGGGAGAAGGGAGTGCGATCAATGCATCTACAATGTGTGCGGCCTCCTGCTCCTCGGACTCGGAAATGACAAGATTGTCGAGCTGTGACAGACGCGATGGGGTAGCTGTCGCTGGTCCGCCGGGAGGAATTAAAGGGCGGGCCGGATCCTGAACACCGGAACTCGCGAACTCCGGCGGACAAGGGGGCCATGACTTTTGGCACCGCTTTAGTAGAGACTCCCCATAGGCCGTTAGCTGGAGGCCCTGGTGATTCTTGCGAGCGAAACATGCTGCCGCTCGACGCGGCGTCACCAAGCGGTTGAGGTGCAGGCCCAAGGCGACGGCCACACTCCGAAAGCCGTCGCAGTTTCTATCGATAGTACGTTTATGAGGCAAACAAGGCCCAAGCAAACGAGCCGTGATTTTTTCGGCTTGACGTTTTGAATCCAACAGTAGCTTCCGTGACACTTTGGTCTTGACGGCGGCGAATCGTGCCAGCGTGCGCCAAGTGTGAGTCTTGGACCTGGTAAACTGCGCCGCCGCATCGGCTCCTTCCGCCTTCACTTCTTTCGAGGGCAGACGGTCGAACAGCTCTTCCAAACCGAGGGCCGGATCAGCCTGGTCAACTAAATTCGACACTCGACGCCGCAAGTAGTCCGCCTCCCCGTACATGCTGTCTTCCACCGTGAGAGGGAAGTCTTCGACAGGGCGTCGAGTCAAGTGCACGGGCGCAATTTCAGAAGAGACGATGGGGTCGGCGAAGAACTCCATATCGAGCAGGGGCTAAGTACCGGTCACTGCCTTCACTTGTCGTACCACCAAACAAAACTTGATATCAGCTTTCAACTAGGTAGGATAACCTTGGTCGAGGCTCGCTGATAGCAAGTCCTGGCGGTGCGACAGGATGCGAGTCTGGGAACTCCTGAAGAGGGTTATTGCTGAGGAGCGGGCGTGAACTGTGTGCTGTGCGATGCCCGGCCTCCTCTTCTGCGCCTCTCCGCACGTCGGTCCGCGGGGCGGCGCTCCTGCCGCGGAGTACATAACGAGTGCGATTGCTGAATAGCATGGCACGGCAGTACATTGTGAGATAATAACACAAGCGCGGATTATCTACATATTCTGCACAATATACAGCACGAGGTCGAGTAAATAAGTGCACGCGTACCAAAATTTATAAACATTTCTTACAAGGAAAAGCAGTGGAGGCCACCAAGCAAAAGGAAGAAAAGAGAAAAAAACCCAAGCCTGAGGAACAGGAAGGCATGCCACAGCGTCAGCACTGCCCTCCTGAAAAGCGTCGCGGAGACAGGAACCCAGAGTGTCATGAAGAGCAGCAGAAAGACGTTGCATGAATTCACGTTGCACATCCCCCCAAAAACGCCGAAAAGGAACATAAGTAGTTCGACGAACGAAATGATGCATACGGACATAACGGTCAAAGCGCACGGACAATCCGGTCGTGGAGTTGAATGATATACCAAGAGCACGCGAGCACGGGCAACCCGGGGATATGGTCCATGAGCATAGCAGCTATTGAGCGCTCACCCGACATAGAGGTGCCCGATACCGTCGACGAAGATCAAAACCCGCGAGACTTTGAAGGAGCCTCATTGCACCGAGGACACTTTCGAATATGAGAGGCGCGCTCCGCAGTCAAGCCAAGCACCCGGTGAGCTGCCATCGTATAGCAATTGGATGGCATCTTGAAACTGGACTCATGTGAAGCGAAAAAGAGAGCCAAAGCCCCGCGACCCGTACCCGAAAACACCCGCATATAGTCCAGTGGGGTAGGTCTGCAAAACACCAAGAGGTCAAGGTAGGCCCGGGCACAAAGAATGCGCGAAATGCCCCCTTGAATATGGCCCCCGGAATCTCCCAAGCGAGTGAGAGCATCGGGAGTCGGAAGTTGTAGGCAAGTCAATTGGGTAGCGGGCGCCACCGCATTGCTCACCGGAGATACCACCAACTCGACATCGGGTCCAGCATAATCGGAATGGTCTTTATTTAGGGTGTTAGTCAACACCACGAGATCCGATTCCGAAAACCCGCCCATAGTGGAGATCGAATCATACGAATTGCGCAATTGGACCGCCCACGGTAAGGTAGAAGTGGCAACATTCAGTAGTTCCTGTCGGATGAGACCGTACAAAGGACCTAGCGACTCGGACTCGTGATCACTAATCATGTTGACGAGGGTCGCAGTGAATGAAGCATAGTGAGCAAGCTCGGCGTCGAGCTCGAAAGACGGTACATTAATCCCCCACAAACTCCACAGGGAGGGAAAGCTAGCGCTTAGCACAGTTCAGCTGATCGATTGTTTGTACGTCCTCAGAACCGCCCAAGATTCGGTAAACTGCAGCACGAACGGCCCTATCTGCAGTAGCAATGTACAGCCGGCAGATATCTGGGGGGGGGGGGGGTGCGGAGCAAGAACCCACAGTGGCGTACCGCACACATGATCATCAAGCGAAACGCGGCGTGTCTCCCTCCGAAGTCCGACATAGCAAAGCAAGCGATCTTGTCCATCGAGAATTCCATCGCCAAAGGGGCTCCAAGGTTACTAGTACCCGTAACAACGGGGACCATCGCTCGCATCACCTCAACAAGCAAAGGGGCCGTATCCGGAGGTACCATGCACGAAGATTTGATTGGATGAACATTCGAGCAGACTTTTTCCCAATTCCTCCGTAGCCACCGCAATCACAATCGGGACTGTTTACATATCCCTCCGTAGGACTACTAATGGACACATTTGTACGCTAGACTCCGGGGGAGTCTTGGCCCTCCACCTATAGGTGTTCGCTATAGGTGTTCGCGGCTCAGTCGCGATGCGATGCGATGGGTTCATATACAAAATATGTTCCTATCGGGTACCGACTTTTGGCGGTACTTGGATAAGGCGTACAGCTCCGTTCCGGGAAGCGGCGGTTCTATCCCCCTTTATGCCATTCCGTTTGTACATGGATTAACAAGTTATGGGCCCTCCGCGTTTACGCGGGGTTTACTAGGGCACCGGCCGGAGTTTGTCCATTAAGGGGGAGTGTTTACATATCCCTCCGTAGGACTACTAATGGACACATGTGTACGCTAGACTCCGGGGGAGTCTTGGCCCTCCACCTATAGGAGTTCGCTATAGGTGTTCGCGGCTCAGTCACGATGCGATGCGATGGGTTCATATAAACAATATGTTCCTATCGGGTACCGACTTTTGGCGGTACTTGGATAAGGCGTACAACTCCGTTCCGGGAAGCGGCGGTTCTATCCCCCTTCATGCCATTCCGTGTGTACGGTGCTGATCGCCAGGTTGAACAAAAGCGGGCCAAGAGGATCTCTTTGTCGGACACCCGTACGAGACTGGACCGTGCAATGAAGAAGCGAAGCGTCGTTGGGGTCGAAATACTACATCGTGCAGTCCCGTGAATACATCACATCAACCAACGGGATAATAGGATGCAAGTCATGGTTCTTGTACAACTCCGCAAGGAAACTCCGGCGGGAAATGGTGTTGAAGGCGTTTTCTAGGTCCAAGCTTAGTAGGCTGCAATCATAAATAGCTTGTAGGCCAATACGAGTGGTATGAATGGCTCTCTCGATACCAACTTTGGTGAAAACCAATCATTGTACATGGCCCAGGTGGTCGGCCGCAACAATCGCTATCCACGCAATGGCGTGACAATGACCTAGCCGCGACATGACGCTGCCGGCAGCAAGCGGCCGAACTTTAGGAGTTTTAACCCGAAAGCGAGTGGCATCACGGTTAACCCATGTCTACTTGTGAAGACCCCACCCGGTCGCACTGGCCAGAAAGTCAACCGCACCCTTGGGAATGTTTCACGCCGAGCATATGTTAACCCATTTACGCCATACCGGAACATTCATGTCACGGACATGTTCTCATCGCCAGCCATCAGCGTGGGGGGCTCACAAGCGAGGTGTTTTTCTCAAGACAAGGAGCACAGACTCCTCCCACATTTTGAGGCTGTCACGGTCATCTAGATAAGTGAGGGGTGGGCGCGCCGGGGGGGGGCAGGGGGTCGAGGAGGTCACAGTCGGGGTGGGGAGTACCGGGCGGAGGATGTAACCGCCGAAGAGCAGCCAAGCCGCGTCCGCGTCCTCCACCATTCCGAAGTCGGCTCCGTCCAGGGCCATACGGGCCCGTCGCAGGTGGCCAACTTCCCCTAGCTCACAGGCCCGACGGAAGGCAGCACGGCGTCGGAGGTCACCTTCAAGGAGGTGAGTCGGTGGGTGGTGTTGCTCCCGTTTAGTGGGCTGGGCCCGGCGACGACGAGAGCCCCCCCCCCCCCCCCCCCCACCCCGGCCAACGACCGCCGGAGCGTCCCGACACAAAAGCCCCGGGCACGCACGGGCAAGCTCATCTCCATCTCGAATATCACGTAAAAGGGTGTCAATGCCCGTGAGTTCGTCCTCTCCGGAAGTAGAGAACCAAAGACGGACTCGACGTTGGACAAGGGAGCGGATGCGAGTACCGTCCGGCACCGGAAACGGTCGGAGGAGGAGGCCGCGAAAGAGGTGAATTGCCAAAGAAGCTCCGGCGGCACTAGAGTCCGTTGAGGGAAGGGAGGTCGCATATTCGAGGGTGTCTTGTAGAGCCGAACTGATGTCATCTCTTGCTATCGAACAAACCTCCGGGCCGCAATGACAAGTCTGAGCTGCAGTAGGCAAGCGACATGGTCGTTGTCGGAGCACCATGAGGCATGAGCAGAAACGCGAGGGGGAGATCGGAGAGCAGCCTCTCGGCGGAGTGCGGCAGCAAATGAGGGCATAAAAGCTTGTCCATAAGGTAACGGGGGTCGATCATATGGAGGGGGGGGGGAGGGAGGGGGGTAAGCACCGGCTCGGCTCGGAGTGGGGAAGGGAGTGGAGCCAAGGGGGGAGTCCACCAAAGGCATGGGGAAGAGGGGTGGCAGCTATTCGGAGGGGGCATGGTCCAAGGTGCGGCGGGCGGGAGCAGCCAACATTGTCATGAGACGACATTGGAGAAATGGGAGCGGCCACACAGTCTAGGCATGGAGCGGTAAGAGGGCGAGCTTAGTTCACAGACAAACGGTGAGCGCCCAAGACACAAATTGAAAATAAGGCCGGAGAGGATATCGCGAGGTGGCGAGCTTGGCGACGGTGTGCAAATTGAAATTGTAATTGAAATTGTTTACAACATGTACCGTATGCGCCGGTTGCTGTCTCGGGGCCCTCCAACTATGCCATACAAGGAACTTACAAGTTAGGGCTAGACCGTTAACCACCGCAATCCAACCTCTCCATGTGTTTTCGGTGGTTTTACTCCCCCCCGGGGAGTGTGCAATGCGGATTGAAGGCAGCGTGCATTCAGGGGCGTGCGAAGGTGCTGTGTGTGGAGGCGCGGTGAGAGGAAGTGCGGGATTTGATGCGGTATATGAGAAGGAGATTATGAAGCCATTGGACAGTGTGCGTGTGGAGTTGTGCAAGGTTGCGAGACGTGTCGAGTCGTGCTTTGGAGATGAGTTTGTCAAGGGGGTCAGTGCGGGCGGTAAGTAGGGAGGTGAGACTTGCGATGGTGGATGAGTGCGGTGTACCCGTGCGGCTCATGACGATGGGGAGGATGTCGACTTCGGTACCTGGCCAGTGGCTGCAGATGGCATTCGCGAGGGGTGTGTATTTGGCTCGAATCAAATGGGCTGTATGGGAGAGGTTATGGTCTGTGCAGTACTTCCACTCCCCTATCTGAATTTTCTTAATCGATGAGAATCGGCGGCGACCGTTTGTGTGGCCGACGAATCGAGGTTCGAGGTGGCGGATGAAATCGGGTTTGTGTGCGGGGGGTCGTAGCGCGGGGGGAGAATGTCGGGGGGGAGGATGGCGGGGCACGAAGTTAGGGAGTCGGGCGAGAGACCTTCGTCAGCAGCAGCAAGTCCGGTGGGCATGTGGGTGGGGTGAGGGGGCTGACAGTCAAGAGGGGTGTGGGGGGGAGTGGGGGAATCGAATGATTTGATGGGTTTGTTACCAAAGTCCGCAGTGATGGTCTCCCAGCGTCCTCCGTTTTGGCTTTCAAAGAGGGAGAGTAGGAGTTGCAGCGCGTTGTTGCCGGTGTGGGACTAAATCCTTGCACAATTGGTACTAAAACGTTGCTCGGATTTAGTCCCTTTTTGGGATCAAAACAGTAGTAAATCAGGGACTAAATCCTTGCTTTCGCCAAAATCAAATCCTCGTACACGTATACTGTTTAATATACTACATAGATTTGAGTTATATTTGACTTCCGCGCGCGAGGGCCGCACCGGTACCCATAGTCTGTGGGATTGGGAAGTAGCCAGATGAGGAGCTGAGGTCGACGGAAAGGTAAACTACCCCTCCCTTGACGACGTTGTGGCGATTTGCCCTGCAAGCCTACAGCCATGCGAGGATAGGTTGGTGGTAAAAGCTTGAAAGGCAGGAAACAAGGTGAGAATAGCACGGGCGGCACCCGAGACCGACAAAGTCCGACTGCCGCAACGCAAAGAAAAGGAAGACGCCGAACAACACGTCAAGAGCCCCGTCTCCGGCTCCAATTCCCGGTACAACGCTTGTCACCCATAGAGCGCTTCTATTGTTGCAACGGTTGCGGTGCCGTCAGGGGAAGGTCATCTGCTAGGCCGAGGATTAAGGGGGATAAAACTGAGGGTGGTACGATCCTCTCTATGGTGAGTCGCTATAGGAGGGGTTGTTTGTGGCTGCTCAGACTTTCAGCTTGTCTGTGTGGTGACTCGCTAGAGATTACTCGTCCTGCCGTCAGCGCTCTCCGCCACAGAAAAAACGTTACCAATCCAACGCGGTGGACGGTGGTAATCTCGTTGTGTCAAAGTTGAGGGGGCAATAAGGAATGCTTACACTCTGTGAGTGACACTGCATGTCATCTCACCCTCAGCAAGTGCCTAGCACTTGCCTATCACAGGACACGCACTCACCTTGTGGTGAGCACACGCCAACATATATTCTGAGCCTTTAGATGATATCTAACGCTCAGCAACTTGCCACCATCAGCAACCTAATCCTCTCTATTGTTGATTGGCTTATCATCTCATAGTGCTGAGTCACAGCCGTACTATCACGATGCTACTTGACCAACATTGCTGTGTAGCAACTTGATTATCACACAAAACCATGTCTCGCAACACTCCCCCTTGCTACGCAGGCAATCCCATGATGGCATTGCACAACTTGCTATGCCTTGCACTCACTAATGGCTTGGTAAGCACATCAGCAAGCATGTTCTCCGTCGCACAATATTGCACCTCGATGTCTCCGCTCTCCACCTTCTCCCGACAGAAGTGGTACCTCACGTCCATGTGCTTGCTGCGTCCGGTCGTCATGCTATTCCTGCTGAGTGCAATACAACTCTGATTGTCCTCGTGAATTGTGATGGGAGACCCGGAGTCTTGGTGAAACTCGTGGAGTAGTTGCTTCAAAAACATCGCCTCCTGAGTGGCCGCAGTCAGCGCCATATACTCCTCCGCTGTCGACAACGCCACAGTTTGTTGCCGCTGGCTTTTCCAACTCACCGCTGCACCGTTGAGCATGAACACATACCCCGTGCGAGAGCGCCGCTCGCCAATATCATTCGCGTAGTCAGAATCTGACCATCCTACCAGCTTTGATGAGGGTGCGCCACCGTACATCAACACCGACTCTGCGGTCCCCTTGAGGTAGCGAAGCACCCTCTTGGCTTGCTCCCAATGTGACTGAGAGGGGTCGGACATGTACCTACTAAGGTGGCTAAGAGCCATGGTGATGTCGGGCCGTGTGCTTACGGAAGCATACAACAAGCTGCCGATCAAGCTTTGGTACGGCACTAGACCGGGAGGCAACCTTGATGTCGACGTCTCCACACAATTGCTCAAAGCATCGACCGCCATAGGTGAGCCCACTGGCTTGCAGCCCATCATGTTGAAGCGCTCCAACATATCTAAGACGTATTGCTGTTGTCCAATCCTGATGGTGCGGCTGCCACGATCACGCTCGACTGTCATGCCAAGCAACCAAGACACTGGACCGAGGTCTTGCACGTTGAACCTTTCGCCGAAAGCCGACTTGAACCCAACGATGAAGCTACCCGCTGGTCCGACGATGATGCTGTCGTCCACGTACAACGCCAAGACATAAAGCTCACCCTCCTTGATGAAGACGTTAATGCCGGGATCCACCTTGGATTGGGTAAAGCCATAAATTGAAATTGAAATTGTTTACAACATGTACCGTATGCGCCGGTTTTTCACAAAAAGCCGGATGCGTCGGCTGCTGTCTCTGGGCCCTCCCAACTATGCCATACAGGGAACTTACAAGTCAGGGCTAGACCGTTAACCACCTAATCCAACCTCTCCAAGGGTGTTCGGGGGTTTTACTCCCCCCCGGGGAGGGTGCAATTAGAGGCGAAGGTTGTGTGCATTCAGGGTCGTGCGAGGGGGCAATGTGCGGATGATGCAGCCATTGGACAGTATGCGTATGGAGTTGTGCAAGAATGCGAGATGTGTCGAGATGTGCTTTGGAGACGAGTTTATCTGGAGGGTCGGTGCGGGCGGTGAGAAGGGAGGTGAGACTCGTGATGGTGGAGGAGTGCGGTGTACCTGTGCGGCTCATGACTATGGGGAGGATGTCGACCACTGTGCCTGGCCAGTGGTTTCTGATGGCGTTCGCAAGGGGTGTGTATTTGTCACGTATGAGGTCGGCTGTGTGGGAGAGGTTGTTGTCTGTGCAGTACTTCCATTCCCCTATCTGAATCTTTTTTATGGACGCGTAGCGACGGCGACCGTTGGAGTGACCAACGAATCGGGGTTCGAGGATGCGGATGAAGTCAGGTTTGTGTGCAGGGGGACGAAGCAGGGGGGGGAGAATCTCAGGGGGGAGGACGGCGGGGCATGAGGTGAGGGAGTCAGGCGAGAGACCTTCGTCAGCAGCAACAAGTCGGGTGGGCATGTGGGTGGGGTGAGGTGGGTGGCAGTCAAGTGGAGTGAGGGCAGGGGTGGGGGAAGCAAACGATTTTATGGGTTTGTTACCGAAGTCTGCGGTGATGGTTTCCCAACGTCCTCCGTTGTGGCGTTCCAGTAGGGAGAGTAGGAGTTGCAGAGCGCTGTTGTGTCGGTCCTGTCTTAGACCAGACATAGAGGGGCAGTTACCGGCCATGTGGCCGTTGCTGGTGAATTGACCACATAGGGGGCAGCGCAGGGTGGGGTTGTGAGTAAGTAGGCGGGTGTTGTGGACGCCCCACATGAATTCTTGTTTGTGTGTGAACTGGATATTTGTGAGGGTTGAGTGTTTTTTGTGGTAAGAAAAATCGGCGCCGTCCTTCGCGGCGCGGGCGAGGAGGGCTCCGTGTTTGGTTGTTTGCGAGAGAGGAGTGTGTGTGTGTTTTGTGCTGTAGGTGTGTGCGTCGGATTTGAGGTTGGTGTATCTGTAGGGTATGGGGTCCCCTAGGGTTTGTGGGAGGAGGGTGTATGGCCATGTCCAGTGGCCTATTGTGACTTCAGAACCTGTGGTGTATAAAGTGTCGGGTGGGTGACCATCCGCGACTTGGTTTGCGAGTGTGTCTGCGAGGTCGTTGCCTAGGGAATGGTTGTGGGCTTTGATTTTGCCGAGGTGTGTACGGATGCCTGCTTCGCAGCGGGTTTTAAGGGTGTGTGTGATAGATGAGAGGGTGTCGCGATGAATGTTGTGGCGGTAAGCGGAAGGGCAGTTTAAGTAGCCTTGTATGAGGCGGAGGGAGCACGCACTGTCTGTGAGGAGGTGGGTGCGGCCAAATTGGAGGCCTACATCTATGCCAGCTAATTCAGCCCGATTTATTGTATGGGAGGGAGGGGTAGAGGTCACCAGGATTTTGACTTTGGTGTCCGAGGCGGGGTGGGTAGCTGCTGCTCCGAGGGGGGTCGAGCTGCCTTTTTTCGAGCCGTCTGTGTATACAAAGTCCTGCCAGTTCCAAGCAAGGGTGCCTCTGGTGGGGGGGTACGTTAGATGTACGCGGTCTGGGAGGGGGTATGTGAGGGGGTGAGTTGGGTTTGGGGGGCGGTGGTATATACCTGCTGAGTGGGGTGAGTAGGTGACAATGAGGTGTGGAGGAGGGGGGGTGATGATGGGGTTGGGGAGGTGAGTGTCGTAGATAGATTCGAGAGTGTTGTGAAGTGCGGTCATGGCTGTGGGTGATGGGAGGGTGGAGAGTGCGAGGGGGTTGGCGACGAGGTATATGTCGACCATCCATCGTGTGCCGAATGGGGTGGGGGTGGGGTTGCCAGTGTGTTGGTCGGGGGGTAGGAATGTGTTTGCGTCATTGGGGAGGGTGTAAAGGTGGTGGGTGTATGGGGAGTTGATGTATTTGGAGTGGCGATAGGGTGTGTGTTCCCATCGGGGGAGGATGAGGATGGTTGCGCTGGGTGTGTGAGGGGCTGTGAGGTGTGCGCTGGTGATTGCGTGTTCCATGGCTCGTCTCATGCATTCGTGGTCGTATTCGGGGTTGGCTATGCTGGTGCCTTGCCAGGTGTGCGGGGCATTGCTACCGCTGGATGAGAAGACTATATCTTCGGGATAGAGGGAGTGGTATGTGTGGGAGTGAAGGGATTTATTGAGGGGGTCGGAGTAGAGTTCTGTCTGGATGCGGAATGTGTGACGGAGGGCTGTGAGGAGGTCTTCTCTAGTGGCCCATCTATTTCGGGTGGTGGTGGCGGGTGTGGGTGAGTGGATTTCTGAGCGGGAACCTAGACGGGTGAGGAGGTGATAGACCTCCTCTTCGAACGTATGCTGCGAGAGGTCGGGGCGAAAGAGTTGGTAGAGGTGGCGGACGCGGGGGCCGTTAAGGGTGGTGACCGCGCGGCCGTCGGGAGTGCAGAGTATGGTGGTGTCGTGGAGTGATGGGTGTGCGTGGATAGCGAATTTACCGGTAGGGAGCATGTCGAGGTCGGGGTTGATGGGGTCATGGTTGAATGTGATAAGTGGGTGTGACCACGGAGGGGGTCCGGGTTTTGGCAAAATGGGTGCGGTGGAGGGGACATAGCCGGAGTTAAATGCGGTAAGGGCGGTGGGGCCGGAGGGGGTCTCACTGATGGTGTCGTGGAGTTGTAGGCACGGGGCCCACTGCACTTCGTGGAGGCGGGTAAGGTCGTGTCGTTGGCCGCGAGCGCACCACTCGCACTGCCATGTGGTGGGTCCTTGAGCTGGGCGACATTGGGAGTGTATGGCATAGTGCGGGCATGTGCAGCAGGTGGAGGAGGGTTCTGTGTGCAGGGGGTCATGACAGATGGAGCATGTGGTGGGGGAGGGGGAGGGGAGGCATACCGATGTGGGAGTGGAGGAGATGAGGCGGAAGCCGTCGTCGAGTTGTAGCTGAATGTCCCATTCCGTGAGGTGTTCCGGGGCCCATTCGACCATGTACTGCGTTTGGCCGTATTCTGTGTCTTTGTGTTTGGAGATGATGCGTGTTACGTCGCAGGGGGGGTAGTGGTGGTCGGAGGGGGTGAGGTATTCTGTGTCTAAGTGTGTGGTGGGTGCGGTGGGGGTGGAGTGAGTGGTGTGGGAGGTGCAGATGCCGGATTGGAGGGTGGGGGGTGAACGGGGGAGGTGAGGGGAGAGGAGGGGGATCCACGAGGGATGTATAGTGGTGGGGGGGGATGCTTGGTTGGTATTGAGGCTTGTGATGGGGAGGCGGTTGTGTATAGTATCGAGGGGTTCGGTGAGGATTGCTGCGAGGAGGCGGATGGGAACTGAGAGGGGGGTGGTGGACCCCGTGAGTGTGGTGATGGATTTGCATGATTTGAGGATGAATGAGGATGAGGTGGCTCTGAGGAGGACTTGTGGCCATGTGGTAATGTTGTTTTTCCAGAGGGGGGTGAGGCGGGGTAGGAGGGAGGCGTGTGTTTTGCGGGGGGAGAAATCGCAGTAGGCTTGTTTGTATGTGTGAGGGTCGGTGATGTGTGTGGCTTTGTCCCGGAGTGAGGTGAGGAGGGCGTTGTCTTGAGTGGTGAAGTGGGCACGGATTGTGGAGGCGATAGGGTTGGTGAGGGAGAGTGGGGGAATGTTGTGGAATAGGGTGCCCGCGTCGCGTTGAGCTCGGACTAAGCATTTTAGTGTGGGTGGAGTGTAACAGGTTGACATGATGGATTCTGAGGGCCAGTGGGAATACGTTGTGGATAGGGTGCGTATGTGTGCGCGGGCCATGTGGCCTCTATAGCCTGAGGCATTCATGATTTTATGTAAGTGGCATACTGTGAGTTGTGCGGCGTGGGCTTTGAGGGAGGGGAGGCCGTATCCTAGGTCTGATGTGGGGCGGTGAAGGGCGGTGCGGGGGAGGTTACGTACCGAGGAGACGGCGGAGCGGAGAGCGCGGCAGATTTGTCCTTCGAGAGTGTCGAGTTGGGAGTCCGTGAAGAGGCCGAGCTGGAGGGTAAAATGTTTTCCGATGAGGAGGCCACGGATGACTCTGATTCTGCGGGATTGAGTTAGTGGGGAGGTGGAAAGGGCGGTGATGAGGGATGCAGTGGTACGTTTGAGTTCGTGCCAATGTCTGGTGAAGGTGAGGGAGGTGTTTAGTTCTACCCCTAGGACGCGGTATGTGTCCCTGGGGCCAATGGAGGGGATGGGGGCCGGGGTGGAGTTTAGGGAGATGAACTGTGTTTGCAGGCGGGATAGGTAAGGGGTGCCTGAGTGGGGGACGATTTTTAGTCCGGCGATATGGGGGATGAGGTGGGGGGGCGGGGTTAGGACAGTGGCAGACTGGAATGAGGCGCGGCGGACCGCGAAGAGAACGCCTGCGTTGGGAAGGGGCACAGGTGAGTAGCAGGGTCGGGAGCTTTTGAGGTGGTATTGGGGGAGGGCTATGCGCCAGCGGGATTTGTGGGTGTC
>JAPMLY010002651.1:0-17500 GCA_026401115.1 Tetraselmis chui
ATGTTTGATGTGGACCTCGCGTCGAAGTACTTGTATGGTTTTGGTCAAAATCCGTAGGCCTAGCACGTGAAATTCCTTTTTTGCTTGTTCCGTGCATTCTGCGTGAATCATTCTGCGTGTTCAGGGTGCATGAATGGTAATGGGGATGCGTATGTGTGCGTATACGCGTGTTTTATTTATTTTATGTTTTAAAAAAATCGAGGGGTATTTACACTCGCATTTTAGGCACATTAACTAAAAATGTTTTTGCCCCTTGTCACCATTCCCCCCTTTTTCCCAACCCCTATCTTTCCAACCCTCGTCACTCGTCATATGCGTCGCTACGCAGGTCGCACACGGTCTTTCACGTCGGATGAATCTTCCGGGCAGCGTATTGGTTAAGACTGAGAAACGTGACACGAGACAGGAATGCCTCAGGTATCAACCCCGCCCTACCTTCGACAACCTTACATACGCACACGTCCCCGCATCGACTACGCTTTCAGGGCCAGCACGCGATGAATTTCGCTTGATTACACACGTGCACTAAGATGGAGCAGCGCGTGACCGGCTTTGACTGTGCCTCTGCCCCCCACCGCCCCACGCAGCGACATCTTTGACCTCATCGCGCGGCCAATGTACAAGCATTGCATCAATCCGCCGCACGACTGGACGGGCGCCTGTCACGAGCAGCCTTGCCCCTGCAACGCCATATGGTCCAAGGCTTCCAACTGCCACCACCAGCAGGGCACCCCGAAGTGACACCTGTCCTGTGGCCCCAACCAACCATCGTCCCTCCCCTATCAACACCGCAACACACACCACACCACTGACGTCCTGATTTACTTTCGATGCCTCGGGGTTCCTTATCGAGGTGATATGGAATTCTGTTCATGAAATCACGCAAGGCGAGGAAGGTACTTTATATGTGCATTGGCGTAGGCGGTGCGTCTCGATGGAGTATGAGGCATGGTATGCGAAAGGGGGGGGGGGGGGGGGGGGGGGGCGTCTTGCAAATGTTTATTATGTGCCAACCATGGCCGCGTATAGCGACAACAGTTGGCGCCTCGGATGGCTGCGCTCCCCTGACCCGCCCTGCCTGCATCAACGTTCGGGGATGTGAAAGGGCTATGTAGGATGTGGAAGCCATCGCCTCCCGTTAATTGATTGCGTCTTTTAATTAGAGCAAAGGAGGTAGTGTGATGCACCCTCTATAATGTTGATTAGAAATGGCATTCACTCGGGGCTAAACCGGTTGCCCTCTCTTGGCTCCCCCCCCCCCCCCCCCCCCGAAGGTAAGGGGGTGTGTTTGGTCATTCACGGCGAGGGCTCTTGGTGAGACTCGTTCCTCTGGATTTCGCTGGGGAATGCTCCATCGCGAGTTGACAAACTTTTGATAAGCAATGTCGCAAAAAAAAATCCCGCAAGCAAATGGTTGTGCACCTTGTAAGCCTTGCCTCCTAGAATCTCCAGGAACTACGCGGTGTCCATGCTAGTGGCACTTGAAACAAATATTTGCGTATGTGTGCCATCGTAACACCTTGGGACAAAATATTGGCTTCGTGTTGAAGTTGATTCCCCTCCTCCTGTGTCCACCCCCGGATGTTGCTTTCCTTTGGGGTCCCTTATCCCGTGTCGCCTCGATTATACTCTTTTTCGTGGTCTCGTGCCGCCACCTCCATTTACTAACTTGTCCAACTTGCGCTTGCCCTTACCTCGACCATTGCGCCCCGACTTGTCGCTCGGATCGGATTGTCCGCCGGTTGAGAATTAGCAAGTCCAAAGGCTATGACGAACTCCCTGTGGCGAGTCCTATCTTGTATTTTCGAACCCCCTGCAACAATATATTGCATATGTACTCGTCACTAACATGATTTTTACTTTTCCATCGGAAGGACGTACGACATGGTTACGTCGCCTATGCAATCTAGCGAGGGTATTGTTATGCACTGTATTACTAGTACATCCCGGTACGTACATGTACGCATAGTTAATCTAACTAGCGACATGACGCGGTAGTCTAATCTAAAGACAGACGAGCCGCGTCGCTAGTCCGCTCATACGAGAGCCCTAGCGCATGGCACGAGGACCATGCGAGAACAGGCGCAAGCTAGCTAGGCTAGAGCTAAATAAGCTTAGTGAAGTGGAGGGCCTTGACAAAACCATTTCATCAATGCCTTTCTTCAAGAACAATATATTGTTAAACACATAATAACATTCAGGCATCTTCCATTTCTCTCCATTTGCACTTCCACCTCCAATAGTAGTAGCAGCAAGCAAAAACAAAATATAACATATTTGTGTCAGCATTTAGCTCTTGACAAGCAAACTGCCACAATAGTTTCGGAGCTCTTATCTTCACGCCTTTTCGTTGTTGCTTGAGTTGTTTGACGATGCTTGTTTGATTTGATATGTCTTCCTTTGGTCCCGGAATACACGTTGTGGTCGTAATGCCTCTCGGAGGCTTGAAAGCCTCATAGATCAAACTCGTCTTACAACGTGAACCCCGTAATGGTAAAACTTGGCTTCCTGCCATCTCGATTTTGCCCAATGAATAAGCACCCATCGACGCGGCCGTTCGCGAGTTGTTTGAGTAAACTAGCCTAACCATGAACGTCGACGATCTTCTTATGTTGTTGAGTAGCAACTGTGTTCGAGTGCCGTTACCCGTTGGACAGTACCAGCTCGCTCACGTATTTTCGGCATCGGTGCCATTTCCTTACGTGACTTCTAACCTACGTGCGCCACTTGAGGTCGAGCATGATGTCACCGCTCAGTCGACCGTTCATCCTAATGGTTCTTACGTCGTTCCGACTACCGTCGACATTGATGGGCTTTCTCTTAAGGCGTCTAAGATTGGGCTTGTCAGAGAGACTCGGCGTACATACGAGTTTTTACATTTCGGCTACATGGCTCAGATGTAATTTTTCGACAAGTCTTTATTCACGAGGACTCGTCGTTACCGAAGCACCTCGTCTTCCACCCTCGTTTCACGGCTTTTGATTGTGGTCATGTGTGGATGCTTCGCAAAGGCTACATCAATAAGTTGTGTGGTGATACGCCCACTGATTAACGCATGGGAGTTCCGGCCCATGCAACCAATTTCGATGGCTTAAGCGGAACGCTGAGTGATTTGGCGTATCTTATCCGGTGTATAGCGGTAAGGCTGCAATCAACGCACCCTACCAATCTCGATAAGAACCATGTAAATTGGAGGATTTGTTAGAGATGTAGCATTAGCTTTTCGTCATGTTGGGCATTAATCCCGAATCTTATAACGATGTTGTCTACACTCTTCCCATAAAGTCCGTTACTAGTGAAATAGGGCCTTTCGCGTAGGGCGGGTGTTTACCATGTAGGGTTTCTAGGGTTTAGCTGTACTTAAGCTCGTTGAAAAGGCGGGCCGAAACTTGTGTTAACGGTAAGGCTAAGGGGGAAGCGGGGCACAAATGGGGCCCGTCACGGCTACGATATGATGTATTAGGGTTTGCGGCCCAACCCCGATTTCGGTGTATACCCTGATTCGGGCGCCCCGGAATTCGGATTTGCCACGCTTTGGCTCGTAAAAAATCCCGAAATGGGCGACACAACATGCGGTTTTTATGATCCCAGCATGTTGTCCGCAAACATGGGAGCACGTGGGTGTGATGGCATGTGCCGTTAATATGCTTGACGTGGGTGGGCTCGGGGCCGGAAAACCACATCTTGGGAGGCTTAAAAAAGCCTAACTTCGCCGTACAATGTCCGATTCGAGCAAACTAAGTTGCAAGTGGAAGCCCTTCCCCCAAGTAAATATAAGTTTTCAACTTAATTTACGCCAACCGGCCGGTTTTTGCGTCAAATCCGCCGTCCGATGTCATAGAAGAATTCGTGGACGTGGTCGAGGCCGTTGTAATAGAGGAGGCCGAGGCCGGTCTTCTCCAAGCACTTGCCGAATTGACTTCAACGTCATCGCTGGAGCTTTGACCCCTCAAGAGCATAGACGACACCAAGAGGAGGGACTTTGCTTCCATTGCTACAAGAAGGGACACCGACTCTTATAGTGCCCGGAGTTGACGGGCAAGGCGCCAGTCGGCACCCCCAAGAAGCATAAATGGTGGTGGCAAGGCTACTCTTCGGACGAGCTGAAGCAACAGATGGCTACATCTACTTGCAGTTTTGAAACATTGTTAGCTACATAGGTATACCTTCGACACCTCCATAGACTACAATGACGACACCTTCTAGCCCAATAGCAAGTCTTCATCGTCAAAGTAAGCAGAAAAACAGTTGTAGACACATGTAAAAACTATACGTTCGATTGATTGGAAACTAATTGACAATGTTTCGAACCTTTCCACGCACCATTGACTTTGGAAAGATGCGATGATGACGAGGGTCTAAACTCGCATGGTGACTCACCTCACAGTTTGCCGGGTGACTTTGTCTTGGAGTGAAATGTAGCCGGAGAGTGAGTGTTCTTCAACCCACCTTAGGAGTCTGCGGAACAGATGGCACTACATTTCGAGAGTTGTCGGCGTACAACTCCTACATCTACGTTGGCCATATTTGTTCTACCTAAGTGGGCTAAGTTCAACCACCTCACTCGCCATTGGACAGTGTACTAGTATTTCCTTGCAAGGACAAAACTGTTTACTCGCTAGTCGGTAGACGACCCGACTCAACATGAGGTTGTTGCTCTTGCTTTATGGCTGGTTTAGTTGTGGTTGGTCGATATTGATTGTGAGTTTTACGATTTAGGCCATACGACATCTTCCGTCGATCCCTCATCGCTACTTGTACCACAAGACGAGCATGCAAGTCCCATCGCCACGCTACGACAATTTCCTTCGGACGCTTCCGCCATAGACTGACGTCGCCGAAGCAGCCCGTTAATTCGAACCGAGCGGAACGTAGAAACCCTTGACGGCGGACAGCTCATTTTTGGATTAGACGACTGCACTACGACACTTGACTTCTTGTCATAAGACTTTGTGCGACGCTTCTTGCTCAAGACACACAAGTATAAGGTCAAGACCCCCGCTCGACTCGCTAATGGACACCGCGCGACGTCTTCTACGACTTGCGAGGTCACTTTCGAGCTTGCTCGACACGAGTTCAAACGGACTTTCAACATCGTACGTGATTTACGTGCTGTCGAAATGGTGCTCGGTTTACCATGCTTAGATGACGAGCCATCGAGTTTACACTTCAGCACGACACGTGTCTTACACTGATGGACAGTACAATAGCGGAGGTTCATAAAGAGGATCTACGACTTGAGTGTCTCCTAATGTCATTTATCAAGGTTCAAAAGCACGCGCGTAAGATGTGCCGAAGTAGGGGACGTAACGCTGAATTTCACGTGATTTACGGCACGCCAATTGCAGAACATACGGCAGAATTTCGCACTTGAGAGGAACTTACCGCAAACCAACTTAAAGACTTCCGGACGCTACTCTACGATGACTTCCCAGAGTTGCTCCAGCCAATGGACTCGCCGCATGTAAGCTGAGAGTGGGATAATCCCATCGAAACAATTGGTCCGATGAAACGTCGTCCATGTCACTTGCGGAGCGCGCTGAGCTTACCCGACAACTGAATGACGCATTGGAGACTGGTTTAATCCACCCCAGTCACTGTGAGTTCGAATCGCCAATCAGTTTTTTGCGTAAAGCTTATGGCTCGATTCATCGACTATGTATTGACTACCGTGGCCTTAACGAGGTTACGCGTAAGGACGCTTGCCCACGTCCGCGTGTAGGGGACACCCTCAATTAGCTGAAGGACGCTAAGTTCTACACCTACCTCGACTTAGTGTATGGATGCTAGCAAGTTCGAATGCATGAAGACGACCTTCACAAGACTGCTTTTCAGACGCTTGACGGTCTTATGAAGTGGGCTGCGATGCCTTTCATCATGTGTATTGCACCATTTCCATTTCAACTGATGATGAACGACATTCTGTGCGACTTTTTACACAACTTCGTTATAGTCTACCTCGATGCCGTTTGTGTATAAAGTCACACCCTAGAAAAACACCTCGAGCACTTACGTCTTGTGCTTCAACATTTCAAGAGGAGGGCGCTTGAAGTCGTATCTTAAGAAATGCTTCTTCGGTCTTCAAGAGATGGAGTACTTGGGCTGCACTATGTCTACCGGCAAAGTTTCCGTTTCGACGAAGAACGACGAGGCCGTTGCAAAGTGGCCAATGCCTACGACGGAGAAGGAGGCTCGCAGTTTCGTGCACTTCTGCAACTTCTACTACGCCAAGTTCATCCATCATTTTAGCGACCTTACGGCTTCATTGACGGACTTACATAGGAAGTCCCAACCATAGAAGGTTACGATGACGCTTGCCTGTTTGAAAGCTTTCGAGACTCTCAAGCTACGGTTCACTTCCGGACCATGCTTGATCCTTCCGGACGTCAGCTTGGATGTGATGTTCACCGTGGCTTCAAATGCTTCGACAGTGGGGATTGCATCAGTAATGTTGCAAGATTGGTGAGGAAGACTTGAATCATTCTCTTATGGGACACGGAAGCTGAATCCAACTAAATGCCTCAACACTTACTCTGCGTACGATTTGGAGTGTTTGGCCGTATGCGAGGCGGCAAAGCATACGCAAAACGGAATTTTGCCTTGAAGGTTGTTCTAAGTTCCTTGTCGTAATAGAACACGGCACAATGTGACATCTGCTCAAACATCGTCCGAACAGCAAGTTGAACAAGCGGCAAGCTCGTGACCTGCGGGACTTGCAGCCGTTTGTGGGCACGGTGACACTTGCGTACCGCAAAAATGCGAAGAACCACGCAGATGCGTGAAGTCGGAGACCAAACTTCGTACCTTAGTAGGCCACAATTCCATTGTTTTATCAGGGTGGCGAGGTTCCGTCACACATATTTGCGACGGAAGTCCCAGCCGTTGTTTAAGGACGTGCAATTAGACTCAATGACTGTTAACGCGTTGCGGTTAAGCCTTGAGTTTTCTGATCTCATTTGCGGGGAGTACTCCCAAGACTCGTTTGATGGGGACGAGGGTGAGTAGACGAAGGACAGCCGGATTTAAGCCATAGATTGGTATTTTTTACGTCTTGATCGCCTGTGTGTCCCGCGGAACTTTGACCCCCGACTGAGATTGATCTTTGAGTTGCACGACAGCTCGTTAGCTAGTCCCACGTGAGTTTTTGGCACTCTTGCTAAAGCGCTCGACAGATTTGGTGGAAGCGAATTCGCCAAGATGTGGCAGATTTTTATGAGCCTTGCGTCGTGTGTCGAGGAGCTAAGATTCAATCATAAATGACTGCGACTCTTTACCCTTTGCATGTTCCACCCATACCGTAGCACACACTAGGGTTATATTACTTAACACACTTATCAATGAGCAATGGCTTTGACATTGTGCTGATTGTGGTCGACCATTTGATTCGAATGGCCCTATTCCGGCCGTTTCCATAGAGCGTAACAAAAGAGGGAACATCCACTATGTGTTGACATGGAGTCTACAGATTGTATGGACTGCCTCAAGTATTGGTCACTAATCGCGACCCGAAACTCGTTAGTAGCTTCTAGCAGATACTTTGGGGATGACTTCGACCGCGATTCAACATGTCTTCCAGCCGACACCCGGAGAGAGATGGACTAGCGGAGTGCGTCAACATCACGTTTCAGCAACTTCTGCGCAGCTTTTGTTGCAACGATGGTTCAAAGTGGACAGACATGTTGCCTCAAGTGGAATTCTCGAACAAGGCTACTCGTGCTATCGGAATTGGCCACACACCCTTCGAGGCTGACTTTTGCTTTTCACATGAGCCAAATGACCGACTGTTCATCATGCGACCTTCAATCCCGGTTTCGCAAGACTCGAAAGAGCGGTTGTAATTGTTACATTAGTTGCACGAATACACGCTTTTATACGTTCGGTGTTAGAGTTGCACAAGGATGAGATGCAACCTCGTTCAAAACCGTCGACAGCCCCGTACCTTGTTCGAGGAAACAAGGCGAGATTTGTTACCAAGAGTCTCTTCCTAGAGGACAGCCTAACCGAAAGCTGCGTGACCGACAGTTGCGACCTTCTATAGTCGAGGAGCAGATTGGAAAACATAGTTATACATATTGAAGCTGCCAATGGTAGTTTGCTTACACTCAGTGTTTCACGTTAACAATCTCCGACCATCCTCTATAGCTTCTCTTTGGCATGCTGTCCCTTTGACTAATCTATACGGTTATGACGATGGATTCGAAGTCTCTCATATCTCTGATTTCCCGAGATAGACGAGCCGCGTCGCTAATCTGTTCAGACCGTTACGAGAGCCCTAGCGCCATACACGATGACCATGCGAGAACAGGTGTAAGCTAGCTAGGCTAGAGTTGTTTAAGCTTAGGTCAGTGGAGGGAGGTGAAAGAACCTTTTAATCATTTCTTTATTCAATTACAATATGTTGTTAAACACGTAACATTCAGACATCTTCCACCTCTCTCCATTAGCACTTCAACCTGAAGTAGCAACAACAAGCAAGAACGGAACATGATTGTGTCTACAATTAATTCTAAACATGCAAACAACTGCCCTATGGGTCGCTCACAATTGACCCTTAAACTTTATGATGACCCACTCTTCACTGTGAGCAAGTAATCTACGCCGAAAAAACAAGTAGTTGTCTGGATTACTGTATTGAAGATGTCGGGGATAGTAGCTTGTAGCATGAATAAACGCGAGGGCTAAATCTCCAGCGAGCCCTCGAGCATTCTTGGGCATTACAACCAACTTGTCGGGGAGTTTTAACTTCTTGCTTACTACGGAAGTACATTCCCCATTAGTAAAACCCGTAAACCGACCAAACTTCCGCAACCGGTGGAAGTGCGCTTGAGTAAGCCCGTAGGCTCGTCAAACCACAAACGGATAACGTAATCCGGTGGCCCCGGAGGGGGGTGCGCTCACATATGCCCGTCGGCACACACACCTCCACGCGGTAGGCGCTGATAACCTAGTAACTTTGCCATGCTTGGTGCGGTACGGGGCTGAGGTAGGTTCCGATACTGCGATCCACACGATCCGCAGAAGTTAGGAAACCATGGTACGGAGAGCTTTATTAGAAAACTGATATACGTACATTAACGAAAAGATGTCTTTTTCGGCTAGTCCGATATTACTTTTTGAGGCTAGATACTCATCGAATACTCTTACGTTTATGGGCGGATCTGAGGTATTGGAAAAACATCTAAGAAGTTTTTTTTACGGACAAGAGGGTACGGGCGGATCTGAGTTGGCGGCGGGCGTTGGAGGTGGCGTCGGACAGCCGGGAAGCGGCGTTGGGCATGGCGCTCGCTAGCTGTCGGCAAGCCTTGTGGGACTCGCGCCTCCCCTGAGGCCGAGGCGAGACGCTACGCATGATAGAGGAGGGTCGCAGCCGGAGGAGCGACACGGTCTGGCGGCGGAGGTCCCCTTGATCGATTGTCCCCATTAAAACCCGGTACAAAGGGTTTTCGGTTAAATATGTCCGTATCCATCATCTTTTGTGGAAGGCGCCCGTATCCATGCTTTCGACCATTCCCTCCTCTAGTCGATACCTACCCATCGAGAGGAGTGCCTCACGCAGTGTGCCTAGGGATATCGCGACGGCACACTACTTGGAAAGGCGCCTCCATGGCAACGTAATTACGTTGACTACCGGGGGGGGTACGGGCTCACGGGCGGATAAATTGGGTAAGATATATGTTGAAAAATAGGCGGAGAAGGACCAGAGAAAGGAGAAAAATCTGGCTCGGTGGCGGGAGCGCCAGCTCGACACTGCATGGAACTATGGATTTCCTTTCATGCCTCGTCCCCGAAGGGGTTAGAAGCCTAATATGCTAGGTGGCGAGCAGCGTCGGGGGGGGGGGGAGGGGGGGCAACGTTTATCTCGGATGGGGGTGTGCGTGGATCGAGTTGGGACCGTCGAGGACTTGAGAGAGGGGGATTTCGCATGCCCCGCCCCCCCCCCCCCCGCCCCCCCCTGGCTTTGGCACGATAAGAGTCGCATATGAGTAGAGGTCAGGCAAACCCGGCTCGACCATCAAAAATCGATAAGTTTGGCTTCCTCCTGGCGGTTGGAGCATGCCGCGCATCGTGGAGACTCGCGACAGATGATGTATTTCATTCTTCTCCGCAGAAAACTTGGATTTTTTTGTTCACGAGTATGATATAGACGGTTTTGTCACAACCGGTGGAAAGGTTGGACTAGGCGGTTCACGGCGTAAACTTAAAACCTGAGATACCTATATGGTTGTACGGGTCCGCCCAGTGATGGCAACCGTTATGATAAGTGTGGCAAATGCGTAAGATTTTGGCAATGTAATTTTGGGAATTTAGTTTAGATGGCAAATATGGTTGTGTTACATTTTGCTTTTGGCCGATCATATATGTACTTTGTCTTGGCTTAGCCAATAAAATAAGTGTAACAAATGTTACGGGAAGGGAATGTAGGTTGGGATGATTGTGGGCCGTAGCTGACTTATGCCGTTGTCGTGTCACCGTGCAAATGGTACTTTTACCGTTTATGGGATAATACTGAAGATGAATACGAGCTTGTGTTATGTGTGTTGCTAATACGAAGCTGTGATGTTGTAACATTGCTACTATTGGGAATGTGCTATTAGGTTAGGGCTGTCTTCATAGCCGGATAATTGTTGCGTCTTGACCGGGCCGGCTGTTGCATAAATATTTGACTTGGTCTTGGTGTAGACCTAACATTTCTACCCCCCCCCCCCCCCCCCCCCCAAAAAAAAAAAATAAAAAAATAAAATAAAATAAATAAATAAAAAAGATAAAAATAAAACAAAAATGAAATAAACAAAAGTGAAATATAATAAGATAAAAAAGAAAATAAAGGGTTGACGGCGTCAAGGAAGAGCTAACTGAAAAGTGCCGGGTATGGTTGTAAAGCTGGAGAAACGAGGGCTTGCGAAACAATTGCGGGAAAGCTTGGTTGATGCGGTCAAAATCGTGTAGGGCCTCCACGTTCTTCAATGTTGTGTAGGGTTCCTAAGAGTCGTGGGTGTTATCGTAGCCTGCCCAAGGGGTGAGGATTTGCAAGCTGGGTCCATGGCGGTGGATTTGTAAGCAAATTCAGCAAATGACAGACAACTTAACCAATCGTTGTGTTGTAGGTGTACGTATGAACGAAGTACTTGCACTATTGTGCGGTGCGTGCGCTCGGTTCATCCCTCGCTTTGTGGGTGGTATGAGCTTGAGATAATTAATTTGTTTGCAATGACTTGACAAAAGTTTGTCATTATGATAAGGTAAGTTTGGGGTCGTGGTCGGAAATTATGGTACGGCATAGACCGTGGTGTATGTAAATATTGGCGAGGTAGTATAGGCGGGCGAGCTGGGAAGCGTTAGTATGAATCGAGAAGGGGATAAAATGGGATTGTTTGACGAGTCGACAAAAGTGGTAAAGCAATCCAAATCATCAATATGTAGCAAGCCGGTTATGAAGTCCATACTAACGGATTTCTAAGGTCGGGTGGATTTTGGGAGAGGAAAGAAGGAGCCGGGGGATTTGGTGGTTGTAGTGGTTATATGCTGCCAAGTGTAATAATTCTTTTTTCAAAAATATGCTACAAATTTCCTCTTACGCGGCCACTAAAGCTTTTTCGAAAAGTTATGTAGATTGAGTGCGATTGGGGTCAGGGTGGGCAGCGGTGTCGTAATGCTCGGTAAGAATGAGATTTAGGAGGTCATGTTCAGTAGGTAAGCAAATTGTATCGGCCATCCAATGTAGGTTGTGAGTGGAGTCGAAGTGAACGCCGTTAGGGAGATTGGTTGCCTCAATAAAATGGTTTGTATTCGGTACGAATTTCAGGAAGTAGAAATTCATGAACTTGAAGGTGTGACATACAAGAGAGAAAATCCTGGATGTCTTCTAAGTCTTCATCGAGCAAGTGTTCTTTGTCGGTCGAGACGGCGTGGTGAAGTTCGGGTCGGCGAGAATGAGCATCGGCTTCGTTAGCTGACCCTTCACGGTAAAGAATTTCCACAATATGTTTGTTTGTGCCGGGGTGGAGGGCGAGGTACGGGGATAAACCGTCTAGTAAAATAGCATGTCGACGGCCTAGCGATTTTTGGGTGGGGAGATGGCGGAGAATGGCATGGTTGGATTAGTTGTGATTCCAGCGCGGTCGTCGACGTAGCATGGTCATTCTTTCAAGACACAAACAATACTAAGGAGTTCTTAATCGTAAGTGGTGTAATTGGTGTGAACGGATTGGAGGCCTTCACCGAAGTAAGAACAAGGAGGTAGATCACTCGCTTGGTCTTTTGAAACAAAACTACACCGAGAGCAAACTTGCTAGAATCGCTGATTATGACAAACTCGGCGTTAGATCCGCTGCGGGGTTTCATCAAGACATCTTGCTTCCAGTAGACCTAAAACACTAGAATGATTTCAGAATACCCATCTTAGTGTTGTCTTCAGCAAGTGTACGTATTGGGATGTACATTGCGAGTATGAGTCGCAAGGTCCTTTGTACGGCCTTATTCGTCATGCTGAGCTATTCAATGTTGTCGCTACTTCTCTTTTACCGTGGGCGATCCAAGTACACATTTCGTGCGGTACTATTTAGAAAAATGGGGGGGAGGGGGGTGGGAGTCTTCTGCTAGCTTTAATGACCACTACCCTCAATAAAGACCTTCCGAGTTATGTGCTCCGATATTGAATTGGTGGCACTCGTACCCCCGGTTGAGAATGCGGTGACGCAAATGTCAATTAGTTGACTTGCTTACAAATCCCGACACAAAAGGCCCTCACCCGTTCCAGAGATTTTGGGGGCAAACTACTACGTGGTGTTTCTTGAACCCTTCGAACCCATGTTGATCTTGACCTCTCAGCGATTTTGCGGCTCCTCTCCTCCGGCTTACATGCGCATAGTAAGGCTAGGGATCAAGTGAATTTTGTCGATGTTGATTGTAATGATATCTTGAAACGTCGATGTTGATGGTATTGATATCTTGAATTGTCGATGTTGATAGTGTTGATAGTTTGGGATGCTGACATCGATGGCAATTTAAGCCGATATTATCGCCGATGTATCGATATTTGGGACGACATATCGATACATCGGGCTTAGATAATCAATATTTCCAATTGTTTTGATAATTGATGGCATTGATACTAGCACAACTGCCATCGTGTCGATGTCGATGTCGCAACCTATCACATCGATGGCACTATCACCAGGTGATGATGATACTATCGACGATGCATCGATGGCTGATCCCTAGCTTTAGCGCATAGTCTCGGATATTGGCCGTGTTGCTTTGGCGCTCTTTTTCATCTCATCACAAGCGCCGAGTTTTTGGATGCCGTTTGATTGCAGTATGATGGCGGCGCACCGGGTGTTGGGGCTTATTCCAGTGAGTTTCCACACTCGAACGGTAGCTCGGTGCATTGAAGCTCTAATCGTGACGACTCGTGGTTGAGTATCTTCATTAACGGCCTTTGGGGTTGCAATGTCGGGTGAGCGCAAGACATCCTCTATGCTTATGGGTAATATAGCTACATTCCAACTGATGATGAACGATATTCTGCGTAACTTTTTACACGAGTTTGTCATAGTCTACCTCGACAACGTTTGTGTCTATTGCAAATTATATTGCAAAAATATCGGCAAAATGGACCGACTACCGTCTAACAACCACCAATACTCTGCCGTATAGGACACTTACGAGAACGATTGGGCCGGGTACTCTTTGACCAAGTACACCTATCGACACACCTATCTGCAATGTGTGCCAACGTTCGTCGGAGGTTAAAAGCTGTAAGCAATTGTAGTAATTGCCACAGTTCCCCGTCTAAGCAGTTACAACAGAAATAATTTTGTAATAAAGTAACATAGATCTAAAAATAAATCCACTTGTCACGAATGCAAAATGAGACTGCTGCTCGACCTTCACGATGCACGGCGCGCTCCCACCGAACCGGGGTGCAGACCAGCCTAGGCTGACCGGCGTTCGAAAGGGTCGACGGGCCAACTTGATCTAGCTCCCGCGTGACTTTGGTCTTGCCGGAGAAAGGAAAGGAAAGGCTCACGATAAATCCCCTCCTCACGCGGTCGCTCGTCGATCCCGCCGTCGCATCCCGTAAGCCCCGCCCCAAAGTCGTAGCCGCTCCTCCCGTCGCGACTTTCCTCCTTGCCGAGGTCCCCCGTCACCTCGAGGGCATATGGGGGGTACCAAGACAGTCAAACTGAAAAAGCTAGCGCTCCTGCCGCCGCGCTGAAAAGTATTCTCGGCCATTTCCCCATCTTTGTCCGTGCTGGTACCCGAGCACATGTCAAAAAAATCAGCATGCGATTGTACCCTCCACCCACCGTTTGCGCTTCCATCGAGCACCCTTGTTTCGAGTGCGAGCCTCCGCGCTTATCCGGGCTCGCACTCTCTTATATTAGGTGTACCTAGTGGGATAGTGGGTAGCGGTGGAGTAGTGCACGGTCGCATTGGCCGGGATGATCCAAAATGGCCGCCGGGTTGCGGAATATATTCAAACCTTCGTACCGGGTTTTCCGGCTGCGACTGATCCCGAGAAACACCCCGCCGCCATACCTCGCCGCTCCTCCTGTCGCGACAGTCTTCTTCTCTTTTGGTATCGTGCCGCCCCTTTTCGGCCGGCTCGACGTCACCATGCAGGTCGACGTCGAGCGAATGCCATACCCTAGCGTTGCTTCCCGGCTTTCCGCCGCTAGCTCCAACACCCGCGTCCCACCGCTGATCAGTCCGTACCCTCCTCGCCACCACACACTCGTGAAGATACGAGCCCCACCCCCCCAAATGGGATTGTATCTTAGTAGTATCTATTCTTGTTAAAACACATCGGACGGCCCGAGCGGGAGATCTTGGCGCCGTTAGCGTACAAATTTAATTTTGTAAAACGCCATCCGTACATGGCTTTCCCGACAGATACAAATCGCGCGGATCGCATTGTCGGCCCTTTTAGCCCCTTACCGCACCAAGCTTTGCACGGCTACGAGGTTTCAATCGCCCACCACGGGGAGGTGAGGGGATGCCGACGGGCATGCGAGCGCACCCTGTTTACATATCCCTCCGTAGGACTACTAATGGACACATCTGTACGCTAGACTCCGGGGGAGTCTTGGCTCTCCACCTATAGGTGTTCGCTATAGGTGTTCGCCGCTCAGTTGCGATGTGATGCGATGGGTTCATATACACAATATGTTCCTATCGGGTACCGACTTTTGGCGGTACTTCGATAAGGCGTTCAGCTCCGTTCCGGGAAGCGGCGGTTCTATCCCCCTTCATGCCATTCCGTGTGTACATGGACTAACACACCCCCTCCGGGCGCCGCGTTTGTGTCTATTGTCCTAGAGGAGCACCTCGAGCACTTGCGTCTTGTTCTACAACATTTCAAGAGGAGAAGCTGAAGTTGTGTCTTAAGAAATGCTTCTTCGGTCTTCAAGATATGGAGTGCTTGGGCTACACTGTGTCTACCGGTAAAATTTCCGTTTCGATAAACAAAGTCGAGGCCGTTGCAAAGTGGCCAATGTCTACGACGCAAAATAAGGCTCGCAGTTTCGTGCAATTATTTTACGTCAATCATTTTAGTGACCTTACGGCTTCATTGACGGACTTACATAGGAAGTCCCAACCACATAAGATAACGCTGGCGCTTGCGTGTTTGGAAGCTTTCGAGACTTTCAAGTTACGGCTCATTTCCGGACCATGCTTGATCCTTCAGAAGGTCATCTTGGATGCGATGCACCGCGGCTACAAATGCTTCGAAATTGGGGATTGCACCAGTAATGTTGTAAGAATAGGGAGGAGGAGAATTTTGCTTACAAGAAGAACCAAATGAGCACGGACAGGGAAAGTGGGAGGGGAAACAAGAGGGCAAGAGTGACAAGAGGATCACGGAATCCAAAGCACAGCAAAATAGGGAGGAGGACTTCAAACATTCTTTTATTGGGCGCGGAAGCTAAATCCAACTAAACGCCTAAACATTTCCTCTGCGTATGATTGGAGTCTTTGGCCTTGTGCGAGGCGGTGAAGCATTGAAGGCGTTACCTTGAAGGTTGCTCTGAGTTCCCCGGTGCCCGTGCTTGTGGTATGTCATTCAACTTCATGATCGGGTCGTCCATGTGTTGGAAGAGTTCATGCTTGAGACGTGGGCGAATAAGAGGCGGGATTTGGGGTTAGAAGTCCGTCGTATTCGGTATGTGGCCTCTCGGGGTCGCCCTATGTGATTTCATGTGACTCGACTTGATGGCCCCGCCTCGAGTTACTAGTGCTTGCAAGAGCTCTAATGTCACTGCGGTGGGCGCTCCCCTCCCGATGCCCGGAAGCCTTGCAGCGGGAGCCCAACATGACAAGCTTGATGATGACCTCCGCATTTCGGCGTCTCTTACTTGGCACGCGTTAAATCCAATCCATGATTGTTGTCCCTTCGTTTTCGAAGATGGGGATCGGTTGGCTCTTATGGTGATCTAGCTGATTGAACGTTTGGCTATTTTGGTGCTTGTTCGCCAATTTCGTGGCATGGGTGATGCGGACTCTGGTTCGTTGCGTTAGTCGAGCGTCTATGTCCGCATGAAGGAGTTTGTACGCCGGTCAACGTATGTACTTCGGTTCCGTTCGTATGTACGCCGGTTCTTGGGTGATGTGCGTCGGAAGTTCATCACGGAAGCGCCTTTTGTGGTTCTTCACGGCACCTTGGGATCTTATCGTCGTGGTGTTTTGCATGTGTGGAATGCCGAATGATGTTGTTGCATGCCTTGATTGCCCTCATCATCTCCCCCAGGGTTAATGTTAGTTGCGGGTATTTGTTCCATTGTCATGATGTGCTTGGTGGAATTCACTATTTTTTCATGTGAAATTGAACCAGCGAATGACCCCAGTTTTATTGGGGAGGTATGCGTCATATCATGCTTTAGCCCTCTGCAAAGTTTGGGGTACATTACCCCTCGTGAAGGTAATGCCACATACCTCGAGGCTCTATCGCTTTTGTAAGATGCCCCAAACTACAGCTTTTGTTTCCAATCATCAATCATATTACCCGTACGGGTAGTCACCATTCGATCCATTGTATTATTTCTCTATTTCCTCGGGCTTTTCCCCTCTTTTCCTCTTTTTGCCTGATGGTAAATAATATTTCTCTCTTTCACACATTTCTTATTACACTTGTAATCAAGTATGTACTTCATGGGGAGTTCACGCCTATCAGCAGCCTCACTCGTGAACGCGCGCCCGACCGCCGCCCGTCGCTCCCGACTACCTCCGAGTCAAACTGCCACAGCAAAGAAGTGCACTGCCGTTCGACAGCCGGGTGGTCACCGGAAGCTGATGACGCCCCAGCGCTGTCAGATTTCGGGAATAAGCCCTGAATCTCGGCAAGCTACGGCCGCCAACAAGCGTGCTAGTGCACTAAACTTCAATCAACGAGGGCGGTCATTCATATCATCCCTACTTTATTTCTTTACAACGTAGAACAATAAAGTATGGCGAATAAGAAGAAGAATAAGAAGTCGGCAAAGCGCCTTGAGGAGAGGGC
>JAPMLY010002651.1:22500-41131 GCA_026401115.1 Tetraselmis chui
CATCTGTGGCGACAGAGACTGCGCGTCCTTCCTCACACAGCTGCCGCCCTACAGCCGTGTTTGCCCTTACGTTGTGGAGCACGGGCCGCTCATCGCTGCGGCCGCTCTCCAGGACGTCCCGTGTGGTGATGAGGAATGTCAGGCTGCGGAGGAGAAGGAGGAAGCTGTGGTTGTGGTAGAAGAGGAGGACGGAGGTGATGCAGTGGAAGAAGAGGAAGAGGAAGAGGATGATTTGGCGGACGACGATGAGGATTATGTGGCGGAGGTGTGCGGTCGTAATGCGAAGAGGAAGAGAAGTGATGGCGAGGACATCGGGATTGTGGTAAGAAGATTGCATGTGAATGTTGGGGGAGGGGTAGGGAGATGCCGCGCACGTACCCTCTTTTACTTTTTTACATATGTATGTGTGTGTGTGTGTGTGTGTGTGTGTGTGTGTGTGTGTGTGTGCAAATGTGTGCATGGGTGTTTATATGTGTGCTGTTGTGTATGTGAGTGTGTATGTGAGCGCGCGCGTGAGTGTATCTCTGGATGTATGCGTGCATGTGTGATAGCGTATATGTGTGTATATGTGTGTGTGCGCGCGCGTTTGCGTGTGTGTGTGTTTATGTGTGTATCTGTGTGTATGTCTATGTGTGTATCTGAGTGTGTGTATAGTGTATGTGCATGGGTATGTGTGTGTGTGTGTGTGTGTGTGTGTGTGTGTGTGTGTGTGTGTGTGTGTGTGTGTGTGTGTGCGGCGGGGTGGATGAGGAGTGGGGGAATTTTGCTTGGGATGGTATTAAGGGCGGGGTGGAGTATCCCCTATGGAGTGTCTTGAGGTGCTGCTGCTGTCGCTGGCGGGCCTGGCAGGTGGGGTGCCCTTCCGAGCTGCCGGTGGAGAGTATGGACGACAACTATTGCGAGTACCGTGGGCTGCCGCTGTCAGTTTTTGAGCAGGCATGGACCTCCCTCGCAAGTACTCTTATCGCTCAATTGCACACACAGACTCACTCACTCACACACCACACACACAGGCATACACACACACACAATACACACACACACACACACACACACATACACACACACACAGCCGCGTGTGTGCGCCGAAACTCACTAACTACACCCATAACCACATATACATAACATTTTGATGTTTTATCACAGCCCCACACAATTATTAAATTTCAGATTCTTAATTGTATACGCAAATATATCACGCCCACACACAATGCGCATACATCTAAGCTCGCATGGTCGATACTCAACCCCGTCATATACTGAGCCTGCATTCTCACACACACACACACTGCATCTCACATATGGATACAACACTTAATTGTACTGCAACTGCGTATGGGTGCCCGCGTGTATTTCTAAGCTTGTATGTATCCGTTTTTGCTGATTTGCAAGGTTGGTTGTTTTTGCTTATAATTGTGCGCGTGCGCGCACTTGTGTGGTTGTGTGCGTGCGCGGACACATGAAGCGCTGAACGTTTTACCATACATACCTTATCATGTTTACATGTTAGTGCATGTGTGTGTGTGTGTGTGTGGGAGTGTTTATGTGAGTGTGAATTTGCATGTATCTGTCCGTGTGTGTCTGTGTGTGTGTGTCTGTGTGTGTGTGTGCGAGTGTGTGTGTGTTGAAGTGTATTCGATGGACGCTCGTAGTCATTTCGCTGAGGCGATGAGTTGCTGTGCCTTCGCGCAGGTGCCTTGCAGGGAGGTGAGGCGGCAATACGCCCGCTTCCTCAGGCTCCCCGCGGTCGCGCTCAAGTCCACCGACGTTGACGCCCGCGCGCGCCGCGACCGTCTCTACTTCACAGACATCAGAGGATACAGCCCAATTTCCGAAGTCAAACCCCGCCCGGTCAGCGCCCCCCTGATCCCCTCCTTAATCCTCTTATTGCCCTATTGCCATCCCTTTCGGAGGGTCGGGTCATGGTTACCCGTAATGATTGGGAAAACTTCTTCTGGTGTTCATTACATATTCACTAACTTGATTTGTGTGCAATTGAAATAACAGTAGCATGAACTTGTTTTGTTTTTTATTTCAGCAATTTTTCTTGCCTGTTTTTCCTTTTCCTCCTCTGATCTCCATTCACAGTCTCTCTTTTCCCATCGTCAGATTTTTCCAGAACCAGAAAAACCTTCAATACAAGTTTCGTCGCCAGTTCATGTTTGGCTGCCGCACCCAATGCCAGTCTGCGCATCGGAGTGGCTGTCCGCGTTGTGATGCTACTGCGCGAGGTCGTTGTGCTTTGGGTGCATTCGCGATTTGTTTGCTTTATTGACGGTGAGCACGTTCATTTCAGACGCGCACGCTGAGGGAGATTCTCGGTTGGACGGAAGCGGAGTGGCCGGTGTGGTTTCGCCACGATTTGCTGAAAGTGGACAGGTGAGCGGGGCGAGGCGGGCGGGTTCGGTCGGTGTGCGCAATGTGTGGGAGGGGGGGGGGGGGGGGCGATGAAATGAGTGTTTGATTTAATTGTGCTTGTGTTGACTGATGTGGATGCAGCCGCGGGAATGAGTACCTCAACACCGTGCTCAGCAAGAACGGCACCTGCGATGCCATCACTGCGTGTCAAAGGTTGCCTGCCTCCACCTCATCTCCTTCATAGCGGATTGACCTCGTTATATTCGAAGATGTGTGTGTGTGTGTGTGTTTATGTGTTTGTACAAGTGTGTGAATTCTTTTTTGAGTGTGATGGAAAGCTCGGGGTCGCATCGGTGGAACGTGCAAATATGGCGCATGCACTCTATTGATGTGGTTTTTGCATGTTTTTTGCAAATGTTAGAGTTGTGCGTCAAAGCAGCTCGAAATCGCAAGCTGATGTTGCAGCCGCCGCTCTCCTGACATTAGCTGTACGTCGCTGCCGAAGCCAATTTCAAATAAGACTATGAGAAAATAATTTGCATGGATCATGCAAAATTCCTGGTGCAGGATTTTGACTATTTTTGTCAGACGCGAGGATCAACGCGGTTTTTCATTGCTGATACCTCTAATTGTACCATTTATATCTTTCCATTCGCTCTCTCCTCTTTGGGATGATGATGTGCACATTTTCGACACCCTTTCATTTCTCCACAGTGCTGCCGTTCGGTCTGCCTTGTTCCTGGTATATTTACATATACATATATGGATGGCTGCCCTGTGAACTTTCATTGTTCCCTGTTGTCTGTTATTTTTTGTTTTTTATTTCATTTACTCAAGAATTGAACGGATGCAAAGGCCAACGCGAAGTTATTTCTAAACGAGAAACTTGAAATTGCGCGTTGTTGTGAGACACACCCTGAACGGTATGTCAAGGTAAAAATTACTTACAAAGTATGATGGATGGACAGCTTATAACAGTGTGAATATTTGTTGGCAGCAAATTGTCCGCCCCTAAATCATATTCTTAGTGAATCAATTTGCAATGATCACACAATGGTCTATTTTCCTGCGAGGGGGTGAAATTGGTGTGCGTGTGTGTGATTTGTGATGTCACCGGGTGCGACGTTAGCAGTTGTTAGTGGTGGACATTGGCGGCGTTGGTTGCATTTTAAGCGGCTAACGCGCGGATGGACAGGTTTATCAAGGAAAACCCCAACAAACCGCTGCCGAGGGCGAGGCACGGCTATTGGGTGTCGGCCACGAAGCGAAAGGAGTACTCTCTGCTGAAGCAGGTAGAGCGGTACCCCCCATACTTTCCAGAGCCCCCCCCCACCCCCTCCCCCCAAAAAAAACAATGAAATAAAAAATAATGATAATATAAAACTAACAGAACACACACACACACACACACACACACACACACACACACACACACACACACACAGCGTGCGTCAACTCCACCTTATTCACACACCCCAAGAGCCCTGATCCCTGAACCAACACAGCCATACATGTCACAAGTACACACGTTTAGTCGGTCACAAAAAAAGGAATTCGAAAGAATAAACGCACTCGTATCCAGGGACTCACGACATACGCCTAAACTGACAGCTATTGTCGACGCCCTATTCGCAGGCGGTGTGTTTCAATTGGGTCCCGTGCCCAAGGAAGCTGGTGCGGCAGCTGGAGGTAGCCCCCTCCCCCCTCTCCGATTTCTCCTCCTCTGCTATTATCATAGTCTATGCTTTTCTGTGTTTTTCACCCTCTCCGTGAACCTATTACACAGCCACCTGCAACGACACATGTGCTCCCTGTCCGTTGGCTATTGTCTCCCAACAGACGGCGGAGGTGCTGGAGCTGATGGGCTGCCCGCCGGACCTGCTCGACTTTCCGCACACGCCACACACAGACATCAGAAAGTTTCTTGCCGAATCTTTCCACGTGCGCCCCCTTCCCCTTCGTGACCATGCTCACACACACACACACACACACACACACACACACACACACACACACACACACACACAAGCATAGATTTTAGCATAACACAGGATAAGATAATTGTCGATATTCGTAATGAGATAATAGTTTGTTCGCGATACGTATCTTCCATGATGACCGTTTCCGGCGATGTGACTGTTTTGGTCGTGTTTGGGTTGGGTGTAAATAACGAATGTATAATGTTCCCTTTCGGGTGCTATGATGTTTTATGTACCCTTTGCGGCATTATTGATATGATTTTGATCAGGAATGTCTCTTGTGGGATCTGTTTATGTAATAAGATTCAACTACGAGACAGGACCTGCATTCGGGGTCGGGGGATTTATTATGTTAAGTAAATGGTTGCCTTTGAAGTGCTATTCACTCTTGTTTCAAGTTTATATCAGCGCAGGTACGATAACTCGGTGACGCTTAATTGCTAGTTTCCATTGTTTCGAAAGGCGGTGTTTGCTGCACGATGGCACAGGTTCCCACGATGGAGCTGCTGCTGGGGGCGCTGAAGGACTCGCCGGTGAACGGGTTGGCGGAGAAGTGCGCGGCCGGTGCGGAGGGTATCACCGTGCTGTCGCTGTGCGACGGCCTGGGTGCCGCCGCTGTCGCGCTGCACAACCTGCGCATCCCGGTGGCCAAGTACATCATTGTCGAGATCGAGGATAAGCGGAGGCGCATCGCGGAGCACTTCCTCACCGACAAGTTCATCTACCCGCAGGGCACAGGTGCGCCAGGGCGGGTGCCCCCCTCCCAAACCAAACCAAACCAAACCAAGCAGACGATGGGCTGACGTAAATGAATAATGCATATCAATTGGAAAACGAAAATTGATGATAACGATCGTTTCCGCTTTACGTTTCGCGTTGTTGATAGACACAAATGCGGTCTTGTTATTTCTAAACCCTGGCCGTGATCTCTAAACCCTGACGACCTGTTTTCTTATGTGTCCTGGTCCTTATCAGTCACTCTCTTTTGTAAACAAGAAGTTTTTTTTTTAATTTTTAACGCGATTAGGGTAAAACTCTCATATCTTTCGCGGATGGCGGCAAAGTTCACCTAAGAACCGGCCTTAAAATGTGTACGGGTACGACACAAGCAGGGAGTGAAACCCTAATCACCCGGCACTTTATGCGTATAGCCCGCGAGTAGGGTGCCCTTAATTGAACGAAATATCTTTAAAAAAAATGTTACAAGAAAAAGCAGTGGAGGCCACCAAGCAAAAAGAAGAAAAGAGGAAAAAACCTAAGGCGTGCCACAGCATCATGGAATCCAAAGCACGGCAAAACGAAAGCACTACATTGTGCACAAACCTAGCAGATTAAACTGAGGAGGCCACCAAGCAAAAAGAAGAAAAGAGGAAAAAACCTAAGGCATTGCCACAGCATCATCGAATTATCTGTTCAATTTTTTTCGTTGAAATACGTCAAACCTGATTTGGAAGGATATTCGAGTACTTTAACAGTACTTGGCCTAATGGCTGCTTACAAAAGGGCACGCCCCCTTATTTTAGGGTAATGCATATGTGCACGGGTGTCGTATGCCATGTGCAAGCATAACATGGGGGGGTGGTGGGGGACATTTTGGAACCATGAGCATTAAACATGCAGCGTCGCTGAAACCCTAAACCATACGGTGGCCCTAGCCGCGCCCCCATGTAGATATCAAAAGTGCTACGATGTTGCTGAGCTGCCAACGGCCACTGCTTGTTGTTGTTGACTGAGTTTCGCCCTACTGCGCAAGGCTATCTCAACACCTCCCTACCGAGAGTCTTCAACGTCTGCTCACGGTTACCCTAGGGCTTAGGTTCAAATGTTACCCTAAGCAGTGTACCCTAAACCCTCAATAGCGGTCATAAACTGCGCAAGTACGCGCATACAGTGTTGCCCAGAATTCGGTGCCTAAAACAATATATGTAATCGGATCGGCCTGACTCCAACAGCCATCTTGAATTTGGTGATTGGCCTCAACGAAAAGATATCCGAATAGTCTGTTTGTTCTCATTCGGCAAAAGTAAAACCCAACGAGCATTTGCGGTGGTGCGATTATTGTTGGGAACACGTGCGAGTCAGCCCAAAAGCAGCGAGACGTTCGTAAACTCGCTGCTGATTGACCGTGTTTCGTCGTGGTTTGCTAAACTCTGCGTCCTGATTTTGCTTTTTGGCGGGCGGCGCAGTCGTGCACGTGTTCGAGGACGTCCTGCTGGCGCCCTCCGACCCAGACTTTCGGAGCCTGCTCGAGCTGGGCGTGGACCTCATCGTCTGCGGCTCGCCCTGCTCCAACGTGACCGGCGCCAACCGGGCGAGAACAGACAACGGCCGCACCGGACTCGGCGGCCCCAAGAGCAGCGTCTTTTACGCCTGCTACGCCATCCGCGAGCTCGCCCTCGCGCTGCACCCAAAAACTAACAAGGCCTCCGGAACCGATTTTCTTCGACCCTCCGAGCAATTCTTCCCGGTGTTACCGCCACAACTCGGAAACAAAAGCAGCGATTCCGGTTCCAAGAAATGACGGTTCTCGGCCATTATTCCGCGGTCGGCCGATCGCTGCTGACCGTGGACAGGCAACTCGGTCAAGGCGCAGCTCCCTTTCTTTATTTTCTCCCGCGACTGTTCCTCTCGTTATCATTGTGACTTGCGCATGATGATTTAATGATTCGGCAGCGCAAAAAGACCGAATTCGCGATAATTAGGTCGACGATTAATTGAAGTTGGATGAGATAATGGGGTTTGGTCGTCGCAGTGCCGCCCGCTGTGTATCATCTTTCAGTTGTAGATCATTCGTGATGCCGATTCCCTCAAGACACCCATCTCCGGCCGACTTATCTATGATATAGTGTGTGTTCCTTCTATTGTCTGCTGAGTGATCAGGGGCGGTCGGGCGCTGTGCGTACCGAGGCACGACCCATGCGCGTGACAGCTGTAATCAACAGCGCCAGTACTATTTTCAAACCTCAGCTGTCAAAAGTCTGCTCTGACATCTTTTGAGCCCCCCTTCCATGACGAAACAGCATTCTTTCACAGAAGAAGGAAGCTGACCGAGCAGTATCGGCGTCTCTGTGACTGCCGTCAGTTCTGCTTCCTCTCCCACTCTCATGCATGTTAAGCTGCAGTCCCGCGTCATTACGTCCGTCGTTGTTTACAAATTCCCGCGAGATTATGAATGCGACGCCCTGCCTCACTGATACCCTGTGCGTACGTACAGAATGAGGGCACGAACTGCCCGACGTGCCCGTCATTTTCTTTCTGCCGTCACAGCCAATAATCTCACTTCATGTGCCTATTTCTTCCAAGGAAAAGTGTGTTGAGGGGGAGGATCCGGATATGCCCGAAACAGGGTGCTGGGACCAAACCGTACATAACGCAGTACTTGGCAGGCCCTACATAAGCTATGACAGTTTTTGGGGGTCATAAACCCTAAACCATAAAACCTAACAGTGATTATAATGCTATTTCGTATAGTAGGGCAGTAAAAGAAGGGGAGCCTGAAAAAAGTGGGGGGGCACCAAAATCGAGGATAAAAGTTGTGACGATGGCCTTATAAAACACAGACTTGCATTGCCATTTCAGTGATTCAATAATTTGGTATGAACACAACGCCTCTTGGTCGCTGCCCTCACAACTGATGCTTCAAATTGTGTAACACTGTAGCATGTCACACGATGTATTATGTCGCGCCCCACCGTCTCGAGCTCAGAGGCGGCTTCATCTGTGAAGGCGCTGTATCTCGACTTTTGGGGAAAAGAAATTGTATACATCTCATATTACTCCAATTTAATCGACACAAATGATTATGCGCGGGACTCGCATACACTGTGTTATTTTAGGTTTCTCTTTGACTCCCTCCTCACAGAGCACTTGTGGGAATGTCTGTTACTAGGGATGCTGTGTCTGGTTGCCGCGTCCCTGGTCTTACAATTGCATCTGATGGTGCGTACGGGTTGGCTGATCATCTGTAATCCAGTACTCATTTTCTAAATTTGTAATCAATTTCGTTTTCCTTTTTCATTTGCTTCTCGCAAAGTACTTGTAACTGGTACAGTACAAGTTCCTCAGAATGGTGTAGTTTAATTACAATTCCATTCCAGATACTGATTGGCAAAGCGCTTTTGTTATTATTGGATTCGGGGGTTCTTCGACTCCCTCCAAGTCTCCGACCCCTTTCCGGACGACTCGCAATGCAAAGGTGCCCTTCACATGTGACAAAGCCGACACCTCATTACTCGCCCAACATGTCCAGCGACTCGCGCGCCCAGTCCGCGTCCAACTTGCCCAGCAGCTTCTTGGCCGTCTCCGCCACAATCGGCTCCTCCGCCCAAACCTGCCCCTGAAGATGAATTAACGCAGCGCATAACATTTACAAAGTAGCTCCTTCCCCCCGCCACCAGCCGATTCAACCCGCCGTTTTATTTCTTTTGACAAAAAATATGAGAAAATGTTTTAAATATGAAATTAAATCCTTACAAGTTATCATTATTATGTACTACAAGCCCGTAGTTGTGCCTTAATAATGCGTTTCTTCCGTCTCGCAGACACACGCACACACACACACACACACACACACACACACACACACACACACACACACACACACACACACACACGAAATACACGCACACACACACACACACACTCGCACTCCCTCACTCACTCCCCCCCCCTTCCTCCGTGTATTTTTGTAATCATTTATACACCCTGTCTCTCTCACTCTGTATTTTTGTAATCATTAAGATAAATGTTATGTACCCATCGTGGCGATGCGCATTAGTTCAAGGCATATCCCAATCCCTGTCCCAAAAAGTGCGCTATGTCCATTCATTACTATTTGCCAAACCATAAAACCGCAAAATCCAATCGAGCTGATGATTCGAGGTACACCGACCGACTGACAGACAGATCCACGCACACTCACACACTCACACACACACACACATAAACACACACACACACACACACAAACACCTACAAATTAATGTAGTTGGAAAGGATGAGAATGCAATCGCAAAGCAATCAACAATATCGTATTTATGTTTCTCTCTTCTACGACAGGCGGATACCACTGTTTTCCTTGTAATCTATGGCGATTAGTATATAAAATTCGCTTTTCCCCTTCGTCAGGTCAGGAACCAATCGGATGAATTCGAAATCAAATTCAAACCATATCCCATGACGCGCGCGTGTGTTTCCACTCTTATTTCCACCTTACTTTAAAATAGGATTTCGCTCTCTCGTTTACTTACAGGCTTTCCATGTTCGAGTTAACATCATGTTAAACATTCGATTTTCAGCAGAAATACCCCTTGACAGCAATCGGTGCTGGAACTGCACAAGTACTCTAGGTACGCGGGCATGAAAAAGAAGAAAGAGCAAGAGGGGGGAAGTGAAAACGGGGTCGTCAAGTCAAGGAAGGACGTGGCAGCCGGAAGGGTAAACATCATTGGCAAGTAGTAAATGTATGTGAACATATAAAAATATAGACACAAAAATAAGAACTAGTTTAGCAAATGGGATGTTGAGTTGTTTATTTACTAGTTTAGCAGATGGTTTATCATTTACTATCGATACATTGCAAATCATTAACCTCGGTCGAGGCATAATAATACGCCGAAAGGAAAAAAGTGTCGCACTAATAACTTCGACTAGAACGCGGTCCTTGGCGCCTCGAGACCGCGGAGGTACACGCCACTGAAGACAAGATATGCGAGAGTCATTGTGGCCATGTGATTTCTGCATGTCCGGATGATACCTCGAGGAAGCGGAGCTCGCGCGGGTCAAACCCCTTCGCGTCGCGCTCCACCAGCCCTCGGCACCGCCCGCACAGCAGCAGCAACGCCTCTAGCTCCGGCTCTGGCTCTGACGGCGCCGAGTCGTACGCTCGCAAGTCGCCCTTGCCTTCGCACAGCTCGCACTTGCGGCCAGCCCTGCGCAGTAGTAATCACGCCGACTTGGATCAGCAAGCACGCTGGCACTACTATCACTTACTATCACACTTTCCAACTATGTTGCGAATTTCCAACTCAAATGGCAAAATCCAATTTGTTCTTTTCATAACATTCGACTTATTGCTTGTGACTGTGTTCCTTGGATAAAGATAAATATTTAACCTCTTCTTCATTGCGTTCTGAAAGTTATGTCCACATGCAGCAGTCCGTTCGTCGATCTTCCGACGTTCCCTTCCGACGGTTTTTGGGGGATGTACGGCGAGAATTCTTGCAACGTCTTTCTGTTGCTGTTCATGGTACTTTGGGTTCCTATCTTCGCGATGCTTTGCAGGAGGGCAGCGCCGATGATGTGGCATGCCTTCCTGTTCCTCGGGCTCAGGGATGTGGGGGTCTTCGTCCTTATTTTTTTCTTTTTGATTGGTGATTTCAACTGCTTTTTCACACGTGAATACTTGAATGTGTACCGGCATCGGCCCACGAGTCGGTTTTCGAATAATAACCCCGTTTCATGGTTCTCTTTTCTACCCTGCTGTCCGTCTTCCCCCTTCTTTCGTTGACTTTCCATCCGCGTATCTTTGATGATAGTCATACAATTCATTATTGAATTCTTGACATTTTCAATGAGTCGGGGGACCCTTCTTAATCCCTTATTCGGTCTCACTCGGTCTCTCAACGAAAAAATATATATATCGCCTTCACTTATCGCTATCCGACGGCTTGTCTCGGTATAGAAGCACCGATATGTCTTGCGCCTATACTCGTTTCTTTCACAACAGATAAGGATTAGCAAATAATGCATAGAGCACAGGATGACAGGAGCTCAAGGACTTCGAGGTCGCTCGGATGAGTAACCAGCAGATAGAGCTCCGCTGGCGTCAAGAATCCGTCGTGAATGAGCAGAGTACCGGGTCCTGTCCTCTCAGAACAATGCGATAATTAAGCTAGGTGGAGGGGAGCAGTTCAGCAATTCAGATAGCGAGCAAGACACATATTTTGGACAGGAACCTTGATAGGACAAAACCCGACTAAACACACCACCCTGTAGCGTCCTTGACGCTAGATATACAGATAGCTAGTACTTAAGGGAGGCAGTTTCAGGCATACCTCTTGGCGAGGTCCTTCCCCAGCAGCGCAAGCGCATCGTTGCGCGCATTGTACTTATCCAACTTCTTTGCGAATGCGCGAACGTCCCTTGGCGCGGCAGTCTCTCCGAATCGGTTAGCCCTCGTGCCTGCAAGCGTGTGCCTCTGGGCGACCGATGAGACTACTGATTCCCAAAGTGCTGATGAACGGTATGATAGAGCTCCCGTGGTTGTATTCGTACGCCCTCTGGCCGTTGAAATGATCCCCATCCTGGCAGACGCCGAAAGCATCCTGGTAGCTGTCCCGACAACAGAGGCACAAGAGGCCGCACTACTGGGTAGGGCAAGTCGCGACTGGGAATGCTGATGATATCCTTTGGACGGAGGGAGGGGTACGGTTCATGAGGGGCTCTGACGCGATGCGGGTGTGGAGGCTGGTTGGCGGCTCTGAGGGGCAACGCGGTACCAGTAGTACCCTACCGCATTGTCCACCAGGTCGTAAAGCGCCAATTTATAGCGATATCATCAATCATCTCTCTCATCCAAGAACGGAGCGTGTCAATTTGGATTTAGCGTCCCTTAGTGTGGTGCATTTGACCATCCGGTATGGCGATAAATTGAGCACCTTCCACGGAAATCCACGGAATCCATCACGGAAGCACGCCGTATTGTCATATCATCTGTCTACAGAATTGACATTCTAAATTAACCGTATTAATCAAATTATGGGTTTTTTGCAAATGGCGGTAATCTGTTTTGCCGGCGGAATCTTGCAAAATGGCAGTGAAAGTTAGAAGTAAATCCTAAAATAGACCGAGAATAAAGCGGTTTTTAATTCGATTACGGTTTATTGTAAGGGCCCGATTCTCACCGCAGGTATTCAAATCTCAGTATTTAAATCTATTATTTTCATATGGGGCGCACAGTCCGTGTCAATGCGGCGCGTGATGATGCTGCGCCCAGCAGCTAGTCACTACCGTGTCTGAATTCAAACCACATTTGAAATAAAAACATTTTCACGGTATATTTCGGATTTAGTGCCTATACCACCAATTACTTGAAAAATGCCACCGTCATACTACCGCCATTTGCAAGCAAACTCTCAGTTGTTTTTGCCACCGTCGTCGACATTAATTTTTTTTCTGCTACCCGTACATGTACCCGTAGTGAGAAAAACTGCGAGACTACTGCAGATTATTTTTCATATCGACACGCCCGTACAGGTACAGGTACCCGTACCTGAAGGAGATTGCGCTGTGGGCGGATACGTGCAAGCAAGTTCTAGAATGTGCGCGTGCGACGACCAAGTCTTCAGCACACAGATCGCAATTCCCTCTCGCCCAGGGTTCGGCCCGTATGGCAGCGACGTCCAGGAGGGCTCGCGTCCGTTGGCTGCCTACTTCTCAGCATCTCAAGATTACACCAATCTTACCTATCTTTCCTTTTTCTTTTCTACCGCTTGTTCAGCACCCTTGGGCGCCGGTGCCTGAGCCGCCCTCGTCCCGACCTCGCCACCGGCCGCGGATCTAACGACGCGGCGGCTCTTCTTACCTATATTTCCTTCAGAAGCCAGGGCACGGCCTCGTTGGGAAATTTAGCCATGGCATTCCCATGCAGACTTGCGGTCGCTGCGGTGCTACTGGTGCTGGCGTTATTATTGGGCCCCGTGGCGGCTATCGACTCCAAGTGCAGCGCTTGTCAAGCAGTCGCGGTACGCGCGCCTCGACTCCGCCTTTCTCCCCGCACCTCGACCCTCGACCCATAGCGATAGCGCTGTGGTCTGTGACGCGTATATGGCTTACCACCAGCTTGTCGTCATTGCAGGCTGAGCTGCAACGACGGATGGATAAGGAGGTACCTCGGAACCACATCGACCTGCGGCACCGACTTGACGGCGAGGGAAACCGCTACGGCAAAATGATCCCTTACAACGAAAGTGAGGAGCGCGTGACGGACCTCCTGGTGTGAGACCTCCCCCATCAGCTCACAAGTGAACCAGTGAAGCGCTTCTAGGGTATTCCTGAAGCGCTTCATATATCCTGCCCATATGCAAGGCACTGCATGAAAAGGGGTGGGAGGGGGTAGGGTGCATGATGAGTGAATTAGTGATCGATGGTGGGGTGCGGTGCAGGATGAGCTGTGCAATGAGATGACCAAGTATAGCTTGCTGAAGTATAACGAGACGGAGGGACCGGCGTACCTGTGGACCAAGGTGGCAGGGGAGGGAAAAAAGACGGTGGATAGGAAGGCACGCCCGCACAAGGTGATAGAACAACTGCTTTATGTGTGGTACACATTGTGCATGGACACCTGTGCACGTGATGTTTGTGGGAATTGCGCCGCTGACGAGACAAACGCGCTGTGGTTGGCGGTGGTGATGGGTGTGCCGACAAGGCGGAGGAGGAGCACCAACGGAAGGAGCTAAAATCGTATTGCGCGCGAATTTTGGATGAGATGGAAGAGGATCTATCTTCTGCCATTCGTGAAGGGGAGACGGAGCGTGTGGGTCAGTCCCTTTCACCTCCCCTACCCCACCCTGCGTCTCAGACCGAACCAACACCGCAGCGCATCCATACCTGCTCTGCTCGCAGCGACAGCTGTGTGAACCTCTCTTTGCCACATCCACACTGCCGATGCGGTACTACTTCCTGACTGTGTTGATTGTATCGTATGAAATGACGCCCTGCGCGCCCCGTGACTGCTCCCCTACTCCCCCATCAGCTGTGTCCAACTTGATGTGCAACATGCTCACGACCGCGTGCAAGAAGAAGAGCAAGAAGAAGAAGCCCGTCAAGGTCACCGTGAGTGACGAGCTGTAACAGTTGCTTCACCTTGCATCAGACCAATCTTCCGACATGCACGCGCTTCATTCCATATCCCCTTTCCTTAAGCTACCATGGGCCTCGGTCTGAAAGCTATGCAGGACGGGGTGACGGCAGCCAGCAGATGCGTCACGGATTGACTAACGGTGATGGACATTGTTGATTGCACCAAGTGCGGCTACGCAGTGGTGATGTGTTGTGGCTGATCTGCTGAGTCCGCTTAATCACAGCTCAGAGCACTCATGCTTTTTGGGCAGTGCCTGCGTTGCCGCATACTTTACATCGCATGAAGGGTCTCTTGTCTGAAAGTGTGGGGATGAAGTTAGACTTAGGGCGGTCTGTCGTGGTTCGGTGACGAAATCATGGCAATAGTAAGTGGATACTTGGGCGACACGAAAACCGCTGAACAAGTTGTGCACTTTTCGATGTAAATCAATTGCTAGAAAGACATAACGCGTCATTCTGATTATTGGCTTGAAAATGAAAGCAGAGCATGACTGAGCTGCGGTTGACTATAACTAAATCGAGCCCCATTGATTGACTAGTGGAGGTGGTGAATTTGAGACGAGGCCGCGCTGCAGTCGGATTTCATGTTGTGTTGTAAAGCAGTGGGCAAGAAGCTTGACGTTTTGTGAGTGATTACACATTCTCTTCTTGATTTACTCACCCAAGTTACCTAGCACTGATAGTATATTAGTAACATCTCATATTTCGTGGATGGCGGCAAAGTTCACTTAAGAACCGGCCTTAAATTGTGTACATGTACGAGACAAGCATGGAGGGGAACCCTAACTTCCCGGCACTTACATGTAGCCCTATTGACCTTCACGCTACCCCACGTCACTAGACCAACAGCTCCGAAACCCGGGGCGGATGCATCAATAAAGCACTGGAATATGTGGCGAAGCACTCGAGTGCCAATAAACCCTAACGACCGAGACCTTAGTCTCGCTCGCTTCTTTCTCCCTGTCACCGTCCATGTGGCCGCCGAAGTAATTATCTGAAGCTAGCTGTACGTTGGCTCCTTATTCTAACGAGCCTTCATAATAATGTCATAGTAATGCACCCAGTTCTGTCGACTACAGTATATTCCGCCAAGGTTCGTTGAATCCGAAGTAGGGAACCCACACATATAGATAGTGGCCACGTATTCAAACTCATGTGAGGGCGTGGTTGGTTGCGGAGTGCCCGTGTGTAGATGCCGAGAACAGACGCTTTTTGCTATTCTATGAACACAACCAACTCATGTCGTACTCGATTTCGTGAATACAATAGCTTGATTTGCAAGTCGTTGATAGTTTATCTGCCTAATAATTGATTTGCAGTTCGGCGACACTAGCTGTGTAGTGAAAATTCGGGTCCCTCACTCCTCCCGTCTCGTTTACAATATAGGTAGGTTTAAAATAGGGGTTTTCACTATATCATTTTAGAGTCCCTCGCCATGTCCACTGGACTCACCCTCCATTGGCCCACCCCGCCCAACACGCCATGGTCAGCCACCCCTCCCGCCCACCTTGCATGCCCACCCTCCTTGCATGCCCACCCTTGTCATCAAACGGGCATTCGCATAAGATAGAAGAAGTTGGTACGATGCCCTTGACCGGGGTTGTGGATAGTCTACTCCTTTAGAAGACTTTAATTAGGGCCACCGATGTGCGGGCACTTTGTCTTGGGTCCTCCGATTGTTATTCGTTTGGCGAATGCATTGCCTTAACGCGTGGTTTTTGTGTGTTGGTCCGGTCATCGCAACGGGTTCGGGCCGTCGGCGTGCCTCGCGCACCATGGTTGAATTTGTGTCCGTGTGGGCGGGGGCGGTTGCATTGACTCCGCGGCCAATATATGTGTCTCGGCCTACTATCTCCTTACCGGACTTAAGTATGCGACACACTGTGGGCGACCGCGTTAAAAAAGTTCGCGCGCCGTTGAAGCGTGATAACGTAAACCATAGTGGGGGGGGGGGGGGGGGGGGGGGGGGGGGGGGGGGGGGGGAGGAGGGGGGGGGGGGGGGTACGGGCGGATTCAACGCAATAAGATAAGTGTTGGAAACACACGACGATTGACCGGGGACAAAAGAAAAATCGGGCGCGGAGGCACGAGCGTCAACCGGAAACTGCATGCCGCGAAGACATTCCTTTCCTCCCCAGCCCTCTAATAATAAGATGAGAGAAAGCCCAAGCTAGGTGGATCGCTGCGTCGGCATGAGAAGCAACCGTTTTGGACGAGGGGTGCACGTCGGATACGGACCGTCGACGACATGCGCGAGGGGGGGAGGGGGGGGGGTTCCCCTGACGTGATATGCTGTTGATCCAATTTCATTTCCATTCACATGCATTTTCTCTTTCTCCACGTTTGTCCTCCCCCCCTCACGTTTCCAATTTATAGCCCTACCTTCCTCACCCTTACTTCTATTTATTTCCTTCCTCTATCGTTTTAGTCATCTCTTTGCTCCACCCCTATCTTTTCCACACTATTGCAGGTTGCTAATATTGTTTATGGTCTATTCTCATCCCGTTGCATAGTACATATGTACAAGGTAGCTATTTGTCATTCTAGTACTTAGTGTTATGCTATTAGCGGTACTCTATTCCCTATTTGTGGCGGTCGGCCGGCCCTGCCGGTGCCTTCGCCGGCCGCCATCTCTCTCTTCCCACTTCTCTAGTCACCACAGCCGGCCCCCATGGGGCCGGCATGACCTCCGTGTAACTATCCGTTCCCAACTCTAATAGGTTATGGGCCCTCCACCAAGTTACACTAGAGAAGAGCGTGTGTAAAGCGCTCGGCGCCACGCTAGTCCTACCTACTCCCACGTAAAAAAGAGTAGAGCGTGTGTAAAGCGCTCGGCGCCACGTTAGTAATTCATCGTCCCACCGACCCCACGCTTCGCCTTCGAGCTGGTTGTCCGCGACTGTCCTACCATCTCCCACGTAAAAAGGAGAAGAGCGTGTGTAAAGCGCCCGGCGCCACGTTCGCCCCACCAACTTTCTGTCTCACCTAGCCTTCAGCCTACCGATGCTCTCGACCGGATCTGGTTTTTCAGACCGACCCGCGAAAATTCGGCCCGTGCGTAATTCTAATACGTACTTTAATTAGTACTGTTATTGTTTTTTTTCCCGAGGCAATGCCGCAACGCTCACCTTACTTAGCGAGGAGCTTAACTTTCCCACGGCGAAAAGGGGGAGTCAACACGAGCGCCCGTCTATGTTTTTTGCGTGCCTACACGCTCCTAACGGCCTTGTTGGCTGTGCTTCTTCCTCGCCGGTCGCTCTCATGCGTCGGCTAATTCTCCCGTGGACAGTTTTTCCCGCTACATGTCAAAATAGTACATTACGCAGTACATTTGGATCCGCTTCATATCGGCAACTCGCCGGTAGCGGCACGTTCTTGTGAGCGCATGTCGCTAAACCTACCCGGCTTGAGGCACACGCTAAAGCACTACACCTTCGACCAAGATGACACCTTCCTCAACGCAAGCTAGGACGACGTCAAGACCTCGGCTACCTTGAGGGGGGTGTTAGCACTAGCATCCCGTTGCATAGTACTTATGTATAAGGTAGCTCTTTGTCATTCTAGTACTTAGTGTTATGCTATTAGCGGTACTCTATTCCCTATTTGTGGCGGTCGGCCGGCCCTTCCGGTGCCTTCGCCGGCCGCCATCTCTCTCTTCCCACTTCTCTAGTGCCTCGGGGGTATGTGTATGATCTGATATATCATACATGGGCCTGTATGATTACGCGTTTTCATAATCAGTACTTTTTCTGTTAAATACCGCTATGTACAGTCAGTGATGATCTAAAGTAGCGGCAGACACGCCTAAGCTCAGTATCGTCTGCACCACCGACTTCGGCTACATATCGAGCGACCATCCCTATCATAAGGTATGGTGCACCACGCCCGCTGAATATTGGGGGAGGGAAGGGTTCAAGATACTAGAGGTGCGGCCGTGGGGCGTATTTATTCCGTACGGACCCGCCTTATGTCACCAAAAGCTAGGAGGTCGAGTAGCATTTGGTGTTCGTAGCCAATCGTTGTCGTGCCGTGCGCGGGGCGCTAATTGCAAAGTCCCACACTCAACGCACAGAAAGGAAGTACTCTGCAAGATACCCTCGTCGAGGTTGCACTTGAGGTAGCATATTCGTTTGTTGTGACCGTTTTCGGAGCGTTCAGTGTTGTTTAGGGTGTGGACGCGTTCTTCTTGGGATCTTTCGGTTCGGCCGAATAACGGTCCGGATAGTAATCACATGTCCCGACGTTGGGTTGACACAACGTGATCATGTAACACGTTGGAGACCAACGACTGGTATGCAATCTGAAAAGGCTCCTAAATAGTTCGGGTCGAATAGGGCTGGGTTGTTTGAATGTGAAACTTGATAAGCTCCAACAGTAGGTGACGCATATGTTGTAGTCGTCGAGCACGAACATCTATTAAGCTACCTCCATCG
>JAPMLY010002652.1:0-42187 GCA_026401115.1 Tetraselmis chui
AGTGGAGATTTACCGATTTCTGACACTCTCCGTTCCGGGCTCAGTACTCGAAGGGTGGAGATTAAGCGGTAACGTACCCCCGAGGTGGTTATAAACCCCTTACCGACTCCCTCTGCCCCGGGCTTAGTGCTTACCGGTTGGAGATTAAGCGGTAGCGTACCCCCGAAGTGGAGATTAACCGCTTTCCGACACTCTCCGTTCCGGGATTTGTGCTCGACGGGTTGAGATGAAGCGGTAGCGTGCCTCCCAAGTGGAGATTAACTCCTTACTCACACTTACCGTGGCGGGCTTATTGCTCGACGGGTGGAGATTAAGCGGTAGCCTACCCCCCAAGTGGAGATTATCCCCTTACAAAAACTCACCGTGCCGTGCTTAATGCTCGCCGGGTGGCGCACCCCCGAAGGCGAGATTAAGCGGTAGCATACCCCCGAAGTGGATATTACCTACTTACCCACACCCTCTGTCCCGGGATTAGTGCTCGACGGGTGGAAATAAGGCGGTAGCTTACCCCCGAAGTGGAGATTAACCCTTTACCGACACCCTCCGCCCCGGGCTATGTGCTCGACGGGTGGAGATTAAGCGTTAGATTACCTCCCCAGTGGAGATTAACCCCTTACCGATACTCTCCGCCCCGGTCTTTGTGCTCTCCGGGTGGAGATGAAGCGGTTGCGTACCCCCGAAGTGGAGATTAACCCCTTATCGACACCCTCCGCCCCGGGCTATGTGCTCGACGGGTGGAGATTAAGCGGTAGCGTACCTCCCAAGTGGAGATTTACCGCTTTCCGACACTCTCCATCCCGGGCTAAGTGCTCGACGGGTGGAGATTAAGCGGTAGCGTACCCTCAAACCTAAGATTATCACTCTCCGTGCCGGGCTTAGTGCTCGACGGGTGGAGATAAAGCGGTAGCGTACCTCCCAAGTGGAGATTATCCCGTTACCAACAATCACCGTGCCGGGCTTAGTGCTCGACGGGTGGAGATAAAGCGTTAGCGTACCCCCCAAGTGGAGATTAACCCCTTAGCGACACTGACGGTGCCGGGCTTAGTTCTCGCCGGGTAGAGATTAAGCGGTAGCGTGTGCCCGGAATGGAGATTTACCTCTTACCAACACTCACCGTGACGGGCTTAGTGCTCGACGGGTGTACATTAAGCGGTACCGTACCCCCGAAGTGGAGAATAACCGCTTTCCGACACTCTCCGTGCCGGGCTAAGTACTTGACGGGTGGAGATTAATTGGAAGCGTACCTCCCAAGAGGAAATTAACCGCTTTACGACACTCATCGTTCCGGGTTAAGTGCTCGAATGGTTGAGATTTTAGCGGTAACGTACCACGGAAGCGGATATTAACCCCTTACCGACACCCTGTTCCCCGGGCTTAGTGCTCGCCGGGTGAAGATTAATCGGTAGCGTACCCCCGAAGTGGAAATTAAACGCTTTCCGATACTCTCCGTGCCGGGCTTAGTGCTCGAAGGGTTGAGGTTAAGCGGTAACGTACCCCCGAAGTGGAGATTAACCCCTTACCGACACTCACCGTGCCGGGCTTATTGCTCGTCGGGTGGAGATTAAGCTGTAACGTACCCCCGAATGTGAGCTTAACCCTTTACCGACACCCTCCGTGCCGGGCTTAGTGCTCGACGGTTGGAGATTAAGCGTTAGCGTACCTCCCAAGTGGATATTAACCCCTAAGCGACACTCTCCGTGCCGGGTTTAGTGCTCGCCGGGTGGAGATTAAGCGGTAGCTTGCCTCCCAAGTGGAGATTCATCCATTACCCACACTCACCGTGCCGGGCTTAGTGCTCGCCATGTGGAGATAAAGCGGTAACGTACCCACCAAGTGGAGATTCACCCCTTACCGACCCTCTCCGTGCCGGGCTTAGTAGTGCTCGACGGTTGGAGACTAAGCGGTAGCGTGTGCCCGAATTGGAGATTAACACCTTAGCGACACTCACCGTGCCGGGCCTAGTGCTCGCCGGGTGGAGATTAAGCGGTAGCGTGTGCCCGGAATGGAGATTTACCCCTTACCAACACTCACCGTGACGGGCTTAGTGCTCGACGGGTGTAGATTTAGCGGTACCGTACCCCTAAAGTTGAAAATAACTGCTTTCCGACACTCTCCGTGCCGGGCTTAGTACTCGACGGGTGGAGATTAATTGGTAGCGTACCTCCCAAGAGGAGATTAACCGCTTTCCGACACTCTTCGTTCCGGGCTTAGTGCTCGAAGGGTTGAGATTAAGCGGTAACATACCCCCGAAGTGGATATAAACCCCTTACCGACACTTACCGTGCCGGGCTTAGTTATCGCCGGGTGGAGATTAAGCGGTAGCGTACCCCCAAAGTGGAGCTTAACCGCTTTCCGACACTCTCCGTGCCGGGGTTTGTGCTCGACGGATGGAGATTTAGCGGTAGCGTACCTCTCAAGTAGATATTAACCCTAAGCGACACTCTCCGTGCCGGGTTTAGTGCTCGCCGGGTGGAGATTAAGCGGTAGCTTGCCTCCCAAGTGGAGATTCATCCATTACCCACACTCACCGTGCCGGGCTTAGTGTTCGCCAGGTGGAGATAAAGCGGCAACGTATTACCCAAGTGGAGATTAACCCCTTACCGACCCTCTCCGTGCCGGGCTTAGTACTCGACGGGTGGAGATTAAGCGGTAGCGTACCTCCCAAGTGGAGATTAATCCCTTACCAACACTCACCGTGCCGGGCTTAGTGCTCGACGGGTGGAGATAAAGCGGTATTGTACCCCCGAAGTGGAGATTACCCTCTTACCGACACTCTCCGTGCCGGGCTTAGTACTCGACGGGTGGAGATTAATTGGTAGCGTCCCTCCCAAGTGGAGATTTACCTATTTCTAACACTCTTCGTTCCGGGCTTAGTGCTCGAAGGGTGGATATTAAGCGGTAACGTCCCCCAGAGGTGGATATTAACCCCTTACCGACTCCCTCTGCCCCGGGCTTAGTGCTCGCCGGTTGGAGACTAAGCGGTAGCGTACCCCCGAAGAGAAGATTCACCGCTTTCCGACACTCTCCGTTCCGGGATTTGTGCTCGACGGGTTGAGATGAAGCGGTAGCGTGCCTCCCAAGTGGAGATTAACTCCTTACTCACACTTACCGTGGCGGGCTTATTGCTCGACGGGTGGAGATTAAGCGGTAGCCTACCCCCCAAGTGGAGATTGTCCCCTTACAAAAACTCACCGTGCCGTGCTTAATGCTCGCCGGGTGGTGACTAATAGGTGGCGTAGTGGCGCACCCCCGAAGGAGAGATTAAGCGGTAGCATACCCCCGAAGTGGATATTACCTACTCACCCACACCCTCTGTCCCGGGCTTAGTGCTCGACGGGTGAAGATAAAGCGGTATTGTACCGCCGAAGTGGAGATTACCCTCTTACCGACACTCTCCGTGCCGGGCTTAATACTCGACGGGTGGAGATTAAGCGGTAGCGTCCCTTTCAAGTGGAGATTTACCTATTTCAGACACTCTTCGTTCCGGGCTTAGTGCTCGAAGGGTGGATATTAAGCGGTAACGTACCCCCGAGGTGGATATAAACCCCTTACCGACACCCTCTGCCCCGGGCTTAGTGCTCGCCGGTTGGAGACTAAGCGGTAGCGTACCCTCGAAGAGGAGATTCACCGCTTTCCGACACTCTCCGTTCCGGGCTTAGTGCTCGACGGGTTGAGATGAAGCGGTAGCGTGCCTCCCATGTGGAGATTAACTCCTTACTCACACTTACCGTGGCGGGCTTATTGCTCGACGGGTGGAGATTAAGCGGTAGCCTACCCCCCAAGTGGAGATTATCCCCTTACAAAAACTCACCGTGCCGTGCTTAATGCTCGCCGGGTGGTGACTAAAAGGTGGCGTAGTGGCGCACCCCCGAAGGAGATATTAAGCGGTAGCATACCCCCGAAGTGGATATTACCTACTTACCCACACCCTCTGTCCCGGGCTTAGTGCTCGACGGGTGGAGATAAAGCGTTAGCGTACCCCGCAAGTGGAGATTAACCCCTTAGCGACACTCACCGTGCCGGGCTTAGTTCTCGCCGGGTAGAGATTAAGCGGTAGCGTTTTCCCGGAATGGAGATTTATCCCTTACCAACACTCACCGTGACGGCCTTAGTGCTCGACGGGTGTAGATTAAGCGGTACCGTACCCCCGAAGTTGAGAATAACCGCTTTCCGACACTCTCCGTGCCGGGCTAAGTACTCGACGGGTGGAGATTAATTGGTAGCGTACCTCCCAATAGGAGATTAACCGCTTTCCGACACTCTTTGTTCCGGGTTATGTGCTTGAATAGTTGAGATTTTAGCGGTAACGTACCACGGAAGCGGATATTGACACTCAACGTGCCGGGCTTAGTGCTCGCCGTGTGAAGATTAATCGGTAGCGTACCCCCGAAGTGGAGATTAACCGCTTTTCGACACTCTCCGTGCCGGGCTGAGTGCTCGAAGGGTTGAGATTAAGCGATAACGTACCCCCGAAGTGGAGATTAACCCCTTATCGACACCCTCCGCCCCGGGCTATGTGCTCGACGGGTGGAGATTAAGCGGTAGCGTACCTCCCAAGTGGAGATTTACCGCTTTCCGACACTCTCCATCCCGGGCTAAGTGCTCGACGGGTGGAGATTAAGCGGTAGCGTACCCTCAAACCTAAGATTATCACTCTCCGTGCCGGGCTTAGTGCTCGACGGGTGGAGATAAAGCGGTAGCGTACCTCCCAAGTGGAGATTATCCCGTTACCAACAATCACCGTGCCGGGCTTAGTGCTCGACGGGTGGAGATAAAGCGTTAGCGTACCCCCCAAGTGGAGATTAACCCCTTAGCGACACTGACCGTGCCGGGCTTAGTTCTCGCCGGGTAGAGATTAAGCGGTAGCGTGTGCCCGGAATGGAGATTTACCCCTTACCAACACTCACCGTGACGGGCTTAGTGCTCGACGGGTGTAGATTAAGCGGTACCGTACCCCCGAAGTGGAGAATAACCGCTTTCCGACACTCTCCGTGCCGGGCTAAGTACTTGACGGGGGGAGATTAATTGGAAGCGTACCTCCCAAGAGGAAATTAACCGCTTTACGACACTCATCGTTCCGGGTTAAGTGCTCGAATGGTTGAGATTTTAGCGGTAACGTACCACGGAAGCGGATATTAACCCCTTACCGACACCCTGTTCCCCGGGCTTAGTGCTCGCCGGGTGAAGATTAATCGGTAGCGTACCCCCGAAGTGGAAATTAAACGCTTTCCGATACTCTCCGTGCCGGGCTTAGTGCTCGAAGGGTTGAGGTTAAGCGGTAACGTACCCCCGAAGTGGAGATTAACCCCTTACCGACACTCACCGTGCCGGGCTTATTGCTCGTCGGGTGGAGATTAAGCTGTAACGTACCCCCGAATGTGAGCTTAACCCTTTACCGACACCCTCCGTGCCGGGCTTAGTGCTCGACGGTTGGAGATTAAGCGTTAGCGTACCTCCCAAGTGGATATTAACCCCTAAGCGACACTCTCCGTGCCGGGTTTAGTGCTCGCCGGGTGGAGATTAAGCGGTAGCTTGCCTCCCAAGTGGAGATTCATCCATTACCCACACTCACCGTGCCGGGCTTAGTGCTCGCCATGTGGAGATAAAGCGGTAACGTACCCACCAAGTGGAGATTCACCCCTTACCGACCCTCTCCGTGCCGGGCTTAGTAGTGCTCGACGGTTGGAGACTAAGCGGTAGCGTGTGCCCGAATTGGAGATTAACACCTTAGCGACACTCACCGTGCCGGGCCTAGTGCTCGCCGGGTGGAGATTAAGCGGTAGCGTGTGCCCGGAATGGAGATTTACCCCTTACCAACACTCACCGTGACGGGCTTAGTGCTCGACGGGTGTAGATTTAGCGGTACCGTACCCCTAAAGTTGAAAATAACTGCTTTCCGACACTCTCCGTGCCGGGCTTAGTACTCGACGGGTGGAGATTAATTGGTAGCGTACCTCCCAAGAGGAGATTAACCGCTTTCCGACACTCTTCGTTCCGGGCTTAGTGCTCGAAGGGTTGAGATTAAGCGGTAACATACCCCCGAAGTGGATATAAACCCCTTACCGACACTTACCGTGCCGGGCTTAGTTATCGCCGGGTGGAGATTAAGCGGTAGCGTACCCCCAAAGTGGAGCTTAACCGCTTTCCGACACTCTCCGTGCCGGGGTTTGTGCTCGACGGATGGAGATTAAGCGGTAGCTTGCCTCCCAAGTGGAGATTCATCCATTACCCACACTCACCGTGCCGGGCTTAGTGCTCGCCGGGTGGAGATTAAGCGGTAGCGTACCTCCCAAATGGAGATTAATCCCTTACCAACACTCACCGTGCCGGGCTTAGTGGTAGCGTACCTCTCAAGTAGATATTAACCCTAAGCGACACTCTCCGTGCCGGGTTTAGTGCTCGCCGGGTGGAGATTAAGCGGTAGCTGGCCTCCCAAGTGGAGATTCATCCATTACCCACACTCACCGTGCCGGGCTTAGTGTTCGCCAGGCGGAGATAAAGCGGCAACGTATTACCCAAGTGGAGATTAACCCCTTACCGACCCTCTCCGTGCCGGGCTTAGTACTCGACGGGTGGAGATTAAGCGGTAGCGTACCTCCCAAGTGGAGATTAATCCCTTACCAACACTCACCGTGCCGGGCTTAGTGCTCGACGGGTGGAGATAAAGCGGTATTGTACCCCCGAAGTGGAGATTACCCTCTTACCGACACTCTCCGTGCCGGGCTTAGTACTCGACGGGTGGAGATTAATTGGTAGCGTCCCTCCCAAGTGGAGATTTACCTATTTCTAACACTCTTCGTTCCGGGCTTAGTGCTCGAAGGGTGGATATTAAGCGGTAACGTCCCCCAGAGGTGGATATTAACCCCTTACCGACTCCCTCTGCCCCGGGCTTAGTGCTCGCCGGTTGGAGACTAAGTGGTAGCGTACCCCCGAAGAGAAGATTCACCGCTTTCCGACACTCTCCGTTCCGGGATTTGTGCTCGACGGGTTGAGATGAAGCGGTAGCGTGCCTCCCAAGTGGAGATTAACTCCTTACTCACACTTACCGTGGCGGGCTTATTGCTCGACGGGTGGAGATTAAGCGGTAGCCTACCCCCCAAGTGGAGATTATCCCCTTACAAAAACTCACCGTGCCGTGCTTAATGCTCGCCGGGTGGTGACTAAAAGGTGGCGTAGTGGCGCACCCCCGAAGGAGATATTAAGCGGTAGCATACCCCCGAAGTGGATATTACCTACTTACCCACACCCTCTGTCCCGGGCTTAGTGCTCGACGGGTGGAGATAAAGCGTTAGCGTACCCCGCAAGTGGAGATTAACCCCTTAGCGACACTCACCGTGCCGGGCTTAGTTCTCGCCGGGTAGAGATTAAGCGGTAGCGTTTTCCCGGAATGGAGATTTATCCCTTACCAACACTCACCGTGACGGCCTTAGTGCTCGACGGGTGTAGATTAAGCGGTACCGTACCCCCGAAGTTGAGAATAACCGCTTTCCGACACTCTCCGTGCCGGGCTAAGTACTCGACGGGTGGAGATTAATTGGTAGCGTACCTCCCAATAGGAGATTAACCGCTTTCCGACACTCTTTGTTCCGGGTTATGTGCTTGAATAGTTGAGATTTTAGCGGTAACGTACCACGGAAGCGGATATTGACACTCAACGTGCCGGGCTTAGTGCTCGCCGTGTGAAGATTAATCGGTAGCGTACCCCCGAAGTGGAGATTAACCGCTTTTCGACACTCTCCGTGCCGGGCTGAGTGCTCGAAGGGTTGAGATTAAGCGATAACGTACCCCCGAAGTGGAGATTAACCCCTTATCGACACCCTCCGCCCCGGGCTATGTGCTCGACGGGTGGAGATTAAGCGGTAGCGTACCTCCCAAGTGGAGATTTACCGCTTTCCGACACTCTCCATCCCGGGCTAAGTGCTCGACGGGTGGAGATTAAGCGGTAGCGTACCCTCAAACCTAAGATTATCACTCTCCGTGCCGGGCTTAGTGCTCGACGGGTGGAGATAAAGCGGTAGCGTACCTCCCAAGTGGAGATTATCCCGTTACCAACAATCACCGTGCCGGGCTTAGTGCTCGACGGGTGGAGATAAAGCGTTAGCGTACCCCCCAAGTGGAGATTAACCCCTTAGCGACACTGACCGTGCCGGGCTTAGTTCTCGCCGGGTAGAGATTAAGCGGTAGCGTGTGCCCGGAATGGAGATTTACCCCTTACCAACACTCACCGTGACGGGCTTAGTGCTCGACGGGTGTAGATTAAGCGGTACCGTACCCCCGAAGTGGAGAATAACCGCTTTCCGACACTCTCCGTGCCGGGCTAAGTACTTGACGGGGGGAGATTAATTGGAAGCGTACCTCCCAAGAGGAAATTAACCGCTTTACGACACTCATCGTTCCGGGTTAAGTGCTCGAATGGTTGAGATTTTAGCGGTAACGTACCACGGAAGCGGATATTAACCCCTTACCGACACCCTGTTCCCCGGGCTTAGTGCTCGCCGGGTGAAGATTAATCGGTAGCGTACCCCCGAAGTGGAAATTAAACGCTTTCCGATACTCTCCGTGCCGGGCTTAGTGCTCGAAGGGTTGAGGTTAAGCGGTAACGTACCCCCGAAGTGGAGATTAACCCCTTACCGACACTCACCGTGCCGGGCTTATTGCTCGTCGGGTGGAGATTAAGCTGTAACGTACCCCCGAATGTGAGCTTAACCCTTTACCGACACCCTCCGTGCCGGGCTTAGTGCTCGACGGTTGGAGATTAAGCGTTAGCGTACCTCCCAAGTGGATATTAACCCCTAAGCGACACTCTCCGTGCCGGGTTTAGTGCTCGCCGGGTGGAGATTAAGCGGTAGCTTGCCTCCCAAGTGGAGATTCATCCATTACCCACACTCACCGTGCCGGGCTTAGTGCTCGCCATGTGGAGATAAAGCGGTAACGTACCCACCAAGTGGAGATTCACCCCTTACCGACCCTCTCCGTGCCGGGCTTAGTAGTGCTCGACGGTTGGAGACTAAGCGGTAGCGTGTGCCCGAATTGGAGATTAACACCTTAGCGACACTCACCGTGCCGGGCCTAGTGCTCGCCGGGTGGAGATTAAGCGGTAGCGTGTGCCCGGAATGGAGATTTACCCCTTACCAACACTCACCGTGACGGGCTTAGTGCTCGACGGGTGTAGATTTAGCAGTACCGTACCCCTAAAGTTGAAAATAACTGCTTTCCGACACTCTCCGTGCCGGGCTTAGTACTCGACGGGTGGAGATTAATTGGTAGCGTACCTCCCAAGAGGAGATTAACCCCTTACCGACACTCTTCGTTCCGGGCTTAGTGCTCGAAGGGTTGAGATTAAGCGGTAACATACCCCCGAAGTGGATATAAACCCCTTACCGACACTTACCGTGCCGGGCTTAGTTATCGCCGGGTGGAGATTAAGCGGTAGCGTACCCCCAAAGTGGAGCTTAACCGCTTTCCGACACTCTCCGTGCCGGGGTTTGTGCTCGACGGATGGAGATTAAGCGGTAGCTTGCCTCCCAAGTGGAGATTCATCCATTACCCACACTCACCGTGCCGGGCTTAGTGCTCGCCGGGTGGAGATTAAGCGGTAGCGTACCTCCCAAATGGAGATTAATCCCTTACCAACACTCACCGTGCCGGGCTTAGTGGTAGCGTACCTCTCAAGTAGATATTAACCCTAAGCGACACTCTCCGTGCCGGGTTTAGTGCTCGCCGGGTGGAGATTAAGCGGTAGCTGGCCTCCCAAGTGGAGATTCATCCATTACCCACACTCACCGTGCCGGGCTTAGTGTTCGCCAGGCGGAGATAAAGCGGCAACGTATTACCCAAGTGGAGATTAACCCCTTACCGACCCTCTCCGTGCCGGGCTTAGTACTCGACGGGTGGAGATTAAGCGGTAGCGTACCTCCCAAGTGGAGATTAATCCCTTACCAACACTCACCGTGCCGGGCTTAGTGCTCGACGGGTGGAGATAAAGCGGTATTGTACCCCCGAAGTGGAGATTACCCTCTTACCGACACTCTCCGTGCCGGGCTTAGTACTCGACGGGTGGAGATTAATTGGTAGCGTCCCTCCCAAGTGGAGATTTACCTATTTCTAACACTCTTCGTTCCGGGCTTAGTGCTCGAAGGGTGGATATTAAGCGGTAACGTCCCCCAGAGGTGGATATTAACCCCTTACCGACTCCCTCTGCCCCGGGCTTAGTGCTCGCCGGTTGGAGACTAAGTGGTAGCGTACCCCCGAAGAGAAGATTCACCGCTTTCCGACACTCTCCGTTCCGGGATTTGTGCTCGACGGGTTGAGATGAAGCGGTAGCGTGCCTCCCAAGTGGAGATTAACTCCTTACTCACACTTACCGTGGCGGGCTTATTGCTCGACGGGTGGAGATTAAGCGGTAGCCTACCCCCCAAGTGGAGATTGTCCCCTTACAAAAACTCACCGTGCCGTGCTTAATGCTCGCCGGGTGGTGACTAATAGGTGGCGTAGTGGCGCACCCCCGAAGGAGAGATTAAGCGGTAGCATACCCCCGAAGTGGATATTACCTACTTACCCACACCCTCTGTCCCGGGCTTAGTGCTCGACGGGTGAAGATAAAGCGGTATTGTACCGCCGAAGTGGAGATTACCCTCTTACCGACACTCTCCGTGCCGGGCTTAATACTCGACGGGTGGAGATTAAGCGGTAGCGTCCCTTTCAAGTGGAGATTTACCTATTTCAGACACTCTTCGTTCCGGGCTTAGTGCTCGAAGGGTGGATATTAAGCGGTAACGTACCCCCGAGGTGGATATAAACCCCTTACCGACACCCTCTGCCCCGGGCTTAGTGCTCGCCGGTTGGAGACTAAGCGGTAGCGTACCCTCGAAGAGGAGATTCACCGCTTTCCGACACTCTCCGTTCCGGGCTTAGTGCTCGACGGGTTGAGATGAAGCGGTAGCGTGCCTCCCAAGTGGAGATTAACTCCTTACTCACACTTACCGTGGCGGGCTTATTGCTCGACGGGTGGAGATTAAGCGGTAGCCTACCCCCCAAGTGGAGATTATCCCCTTACAAAAACTCACCGTGCCGTGCTTAATGCTCGCCGGGTGGTGACTAAAAGGTGGCGTAGTGGCGCACCCCCGAAGGAGATATTAAGCGGTAGCATACCCCCGAAGTGGATATTACCTACTTACCCACACCCTCTGTCCCGGGCTTAGTGCTCGACGGGTGGAGATAAAGCGTTAGCGTACCCCGCAAGTGGAGATTAACCCCTTAGCGACACTCACCGTGCCGGGCTTAGTTCTCGCCGGGTAGAGATTAAGCGGTAGCGTTTTCCCGGAATGGAGATTTATCCCTTACCAACACTCACCGTGACGGCCTTAGTGCTCGACGGGTGTAGATTAAGCGGTACCGTACCCCCGAAGTTGAGAATAACCGCTTTCCGACACTCTCCGTGCCGGGCTAAGTACTCGACGGGTGGAGATTAATTGGTAGCGTACCTCCCAATAGGAGATTAACCGCTTTCCGACACTCTTTGTTCCGGGTTATGTGCTTGAATAGTTGAGATTTTAGCGGTAACGTACCACGGAAGCGGATATTGACACTCACCGTGCCGGGCTTAGTGCTCGCCGTGTGAAGATTAATCGGTAGCGTACCCCCGAAGTGGAGATTAACCGCTTTTCGACACTCTCCGTGCCGGGCTGAGTGCTCGAAGGGTTGAGATTAAGCGATAACGTACCCCCGAAGTGGAGATTAACCCCTTACCGACCCTCTCCGTGCCGGGCTTATTGCTCGTCGAGTGGAGATTAAGCGGTAACGTACCTCCCAAGTGGAGCTTAACCCTTTACCGACACCCTCCATGCCGGGCTTAGTGCTCGACGGTTGGAGATTTAGCGTTAGCGTACCTCCCAAGTGGATAATAACCCCTAAGCGACACTCTCCGTGCCGGGTTTAGTGCTCGCCGGGTGGAGATTAAGCGGTAGCTTGCCTCTCAAGTGGAGATTCATCCATTACCCACACTCACCGTGCCGGGCTTAGTGCTCGCCGGGTGGAGATAAAGCGGTAACGTACCCACCAAGTGGAGATTCACCCCTTACAGACCCTCTCCGTGCCGGGCTTAGTAGTGCTCGACGGTTGGAGACTAAGCGGTAGCGTGTGCCCGAATTGGATATTAACCCCTTAGCGAGACTCACCGTGCCGGGCTTAGTTCTCAGCGGGTGGAGATTAAGCGGTAGCGCGTGCCCGGAATGGATATTTACCCCTTACCAACACTCACCGTGACGGGCTTAGTGCTCGACGGGTGTAGATTAAGCGGTACCGTACCCCTAAAGTTGAGAATAACCGCTTTCGAAACTCTCCGTGCCGGGCTTAGTACTCGACGGGGGGAGATTAATTGGTAGCTTACCTCCCAAGAGGAGATTAACCGCTTTCCGACACTCTTCGTTCCGGGCTTAGTGCTCGAAGGGCTAAGATTAAGCGGTTACGTACCCCCGAAGTGGATATTAACCCCTTACCGACACTCACCGTGCCGGACTTATTGCTCGCCGGGTGGAGATTAAGCTGTAGCGTACCCCCGAAGTGGAGCTTAACCGCTTTCCGACACTCTCCGTGCCGGGCTTAGTGCTCGACGGTTGGAGATTAAGCGGTAGGGTACCTCTCAAGTAGATATTAACCCCTAAGCGACACTCTCCGTGCCGGGTTTAGTTCTCGCCGGGTGGAGATTAAGCGGTAGTTTGCCTCCCACGTGGAGATTCATCCATTACCCACACTCACCGTGCCGGGCTTAGTGTTCGCATGGTGGAGATAAAGCGGTAACGTATCCACCAAGTGGAGATTAACGACCCCTTACCGACCCTCTCCGTGCCGGCCTTAGTAGAGCTCGCCGGGTGGAGATTAAGCGGTTGAGTACCTCTCAAGAGGAGATTAATCCATTACAAACACTCACCGTGCCAGGCTTAGTGCTCGACGGGTGGAGATAAAACGTTATTGTACCCCCGAAGTGGAGATTACCCTCTTACCGACACTCTCCGTGCCGGGCTTAATACTCTACGGGTGGAGATAAATTGGTAGCGTCCCTCCCAAGTGAAGATTTACCTATTTCTGACACTATTCGTTCCGGGCTTAGTGCTCGAAGGGTGGATATTAAGCGGTAACGTACCCCCGAGGTGTATATTAACCCCTTACCGACACCATGTTCCCCGGGCTTAGTGCTCGCCGGGTGGAGATTAAGCGGTAGCGTACGCCGAAGTGGAGATTAACCGCTTTCCGACACTCTCCGTTCCGGGGATTTTGCTCGACGGGTGGAGATTAAGCGGTAGCTTACCTCCCAATTGGATATTGACCCCTAAGCGACACTCTCCGTGCCGGGTTTAGTGCTCGCCGGGTGGAGATTAAGCGGTAGCTTACGTCCCAAGCGCAGATTCATCCATTACCCACACTCACCGTGCCGGGCTAAGTTCTCGCGAGGTGGAGATACTGCGGTAAAGTACCCACCAAGTGGAGATTAACCCCTTACCGACCCTCTCCGTGCCGGGCTTAGTAGTGCTCGACGGGTGGAGTCTAAGCGGTAGCGTGTGCCCGAATTGGAGATTAACCCATTAGCGACACTAACCGTGCCGGGCTTAGTGCTCGCCGGGTGTAGATTAAGCGGTAGCGTAACTCCCAAATGGAGATTAATCCCTTACCAACACTCACCGTGCCGGGCTTGGTCCTCATCGGGTGGAGATTAAGCGGTAGCGTACCCCCGAAGTGGAGAATAACCTCTTAGCGACACTCTCCGTGCCGGGCTTAGTGCTCGACGAGTGGAGATAAATTGGTAGCGTCCCTCATAAGTGGAGATTTACCGACTTCTGACACTCTCCATGCCGGGCTTAGTGCTCGACGGGTGGAGATAAGCTGTAGCGTAGCCCGGAAGTGGAGATTATTCCATAACAAACACCCTCCGCCCCGGGCTTAGTGCTCTCAGGGTGGAGATACAGCGGTAGCTTACCCCCGAAGTTGAGATTAACACATTACCGACACCCTCCGCCTCGGGCTATGTGCTCGACGGGTGGAGATTAAGCGGTAGCTTACCTCGCCAGTGGAGATTAACCCCTTACCGATACTCTCCGCCCCGGTCTTTGTGCTCTCCGGGTGGAGATGAAGCGGTTGCGTACCCCCGGATTGGAGATTTACCCCTTACCGACACCCTTCGCCCCGGGCTATGTGCTCGAGGGGTGGAGATTAAGCGGTAGCGTACCTCCCAAGTGGAGATTTACCGCTTTCCGACACTCTCCATCGCGGGCTAAGTGCTCGACGGGTGGAGATTAAGCGGTAGCGTACCCTGAAACCTAAGATTGTACCTATACCGACACTCTCCGTGCCGGGCTTAGTGCTCGCCGGGTGGAGATAAAGCGGTAGCGTACCTCCAAAGTGGAGATTATCCCGTTCCCAACACTCACCGTGCCGGGCTTAGTGCTCGACGGGTGGAGATAAAGCGTTAGCGTACCCCCCAAGTGGAGATCAACCTCTTAGCGACACTCACCGTGCCGGGCTTAGTTCTCGGCGGGTGGAGATTAAGCGGTAGCGTGTGCCCGGAATGGAGATTTACCCCTTACCAACACTCACCGTGACGGGCTTAGTGCTCGACGGGTGTATATTTAGCGGTACCGTACCCCTGAAGTTGAGAATAACCGCTTTCCGACACTCTCCGTGCCGGGCTTAGTACTCAACGGGTGGAGATGAATTGGTAGCGTACCTCCCAAGAGGAGATTAAACGATTTCCGACACACTTCGTGCCGGGCTTAGTGCTCGAATGGTTGAGATTTTAGCGGTAACGTACCACGGAAGCGGATATCAACCCCTTACCGACACCATGTTCCCCGGGCTTAGTGCTCGCCGGTTGGAGATTAAGCGGTAGCTTACGCCGAAGTGGAGCTTTACCGCTTTCCGACACTCTCCGAGCCGGGCTTAGTGCTCGACGGTTGGAGATTAAGCGGTTGCGTACCTCCCAAGTGGAGATTAACCCCTAAGCGACACTCTTCGTGCCGGGCTTAGTGCTCGCCGGGTGGAGATCCACCGGTTGCATACCTCCCGAGTGGAGATTTATCCATTACCCACACTCACCGTGCCGGGCTTAGTGCTCGCCTTGTGGAGATAAAGCGTTAGCGTACCCCCCAAGTGGAGATTAACCCCTTACCGACCCTCTCCGTGCCGGGCTTAGTAGTGCTCGACGGATGGAGGCTAAGCGGTAGCGTGTGACCGATGTGGAGAATAACTCCTTAGCGACACTCACCGTGCCGGGCTTAGAGCTCGCCGGGTGGAGATTAAGCGGTTGCGTACCTCCCAAGTGCAGTTTCACCGCTTTTTCACACTCTCCGTTCCGAGCTTAGTGCTCGCCGGGTGGAGATTAAGCGATAACGTACCCCCGAAGTTAATATTAATCCCTTACCGACACCCTCTGCCCCGGGCATAGTTCTCAGCGGGTGGAGATTAACCGGTAGCGTGTAACCGAAGTGGACATTAACCTCTTTCCGACACTGTCCGTGCCGGGCTATGTGCTCGACGGGTGGAGATTAAGCGGTTGCGTACCTCCCAAGTGGAGATTAACCCGTTACCAACACTCACCGTGCCGGGCTTAGTGCTCGCTAGGTGGAGATAAAGTGTTAGCGTACCCCCCAAGTGGAGATTAACCCCTTAGCGACACTCACCGGGCCGGGCTTAGTTCTCGCCGGGTGGAGATTAAGCGGTAGCGTGTGCCCGGAATGGAGATTTACCCCTTACCAACACACACCGTGCCGGGCTTAGTGCTCGCCGGGTGGAGATTAAGCGGTAGCGTACCCCCGAAGTGGAGATTAACCGCATTCCGACACTGTCCGTGCCGGGCTTAGTGCTCGCCGGGTGGAGATAAAGCGGTAGCGTACCTCCAAAGTTGAGATTATCCCGTTCCCAACACTCACCGTGCCGGGCTTAGTGCTCGACGGGTGGAGATAAAGCGTTAGCGTACCCCCCAAGTGGAGATTAACCTCTTAGCGACACTCACCGTGCCGGGCTTAGTTCTCGGCGGGTGGAGATTAAGCGGTAGCGTGTGCCCGGAATGGAGATTTACCCCTTACCAACACTCACCGTGACGGGCTTAGTGCTCGACGGGTGTATATTTAGCGGTACCGTACCCCTGAAGTTGAGAATAACCGCTTTCCGACACTCTCCGTGCCGGGCTTAGTACTCAACGGGTGGAGATGAATTGGTAGCGTACCTCCCAAGAGGAGATTAAACGATTTCCGACACACTTCGTGCCGGGCTTAGTGCTCGAATGGTTGAGATTTTAGCGGTAACGTACCACGGAAGCGGATATCAACCCCTTACCGACACCATGTTCCCCGGGCTTAGTGCTCGCCGGTTGGAGATTAAGCGGTAGCTTACGCCGAAGTGGAGCTTTACCGCTTTCCGACACTCTCCGAGCCGGGCTTAGTGCTAGACGGTTGGAGATTAAGCGGTTGCGTACCTCCCAAGTGGAGATTAACCCCTAAGCGACACTCTTCGTGCCGGGCTTAGTGCTCGCCGGGTGGAGATCCACCGGTTGCATACCTCCCGAGTGGAGATTTATCCATTACCCACACTCACCGTGCCGGGCTTAGTGCTCGCCTTGTGGAGATAAAGCGTTAGCGTACCCCCCAAGTGGAGATTAACCCCTTACCGACCCTCTCCGTGCCGGGCTTAGTAGTGCTCGACGGATGGAGGCTAAGCGGTAGCGTGTGACCGATGTGGGTAATAACTCCTTAGCGACACTCACCGTGCCGGGCTTAGAGCTCGCCGGGTGGAGATTAAGCGGTTGCGTACCTCCCAAGTGCAGTTTCACCGCTTTTTCACACTCTCCGTTCCGAGCTTAGTGCTCGCCGGGTGGAGATTAAGCGATAACGTACCCCCGAAGTTAATATTAATCCCTTACCGACACCCTCTGCCCCGGGCATAGTTCTCAGCGGGTGGAGATTAAGCGGTAGCGTGTAACCGAAGTGGACATTAACCTCTTTCCGACACTGTCCGTGCCGGGCTATGTGCTCGACGGGTGGAGATTAAGCGGTTGCGTACCTCCCAAGTGGAGATTAACCCGTTACCAACACTCACCGTGCCGGGCTTAGTGCTCGCTAGGTGGAGATAAAGCGTTAGCGTACCCCCCAAGTGGAGATTAACCCCTCACCGACACTTTACGTGCCGGGCTTAGTTCTCGGTGGGTGGAGATTAAGCGGTAGCGTGTGCCCGGAATGGAGATTTACCCCTTACCAACACTCACCGTGCCGGGCTTAGTGCTCGACGTGTGTAGATTAAGCGGTACCGTACCCCCGAAGTTGAGAATAACCGCTTTCCGACACTCTCCGTGCCGGGCTTAGTACTCGACGGAGGGAGATTCATTGGTAGGGTACCTCCCAAGTGGAGATTAACCGCTTTCCGACACTCTTTGTTCCGGGCTTAGTGCTCGAATGGTTGAGATTAAGGGGTAACGTACCACGGAAGCGGAAAAAAAAATGGAAATTGTTTACAACATGTGCCGGCAAACTGGACCGACTGATGTCTCTCGGGCCTCTCTACCAAGCCATGCAGGACTTATAAGCGAGTTTAGCCCGGGTCTCTTCGACCAGGTACACCTATCGACACACCTATTTGCAATGTGTGCCGACGTTCCTCGGGAGTTAAAAAAACTGTAAGCAACCGCAGTAATTGCCACAGTCCCCCCGCCTAAGCAGTAACAGCGTAATAATTTTGTAATCAAGAAAAACAGATCTAAAAATATATCCACATGTCTAGAAATGCAAAACTAAACTGCTGCTCGACCTTCACGATGCACGGCCCGCTCCCGCCGAACCGGGGTGTCGACCGGCCTAGGCCGGTCGGCGTTCGGGAGGGACGACGGGCCAGCCTAATCTAGCTCCCGCGTGACTACGGTCTTGCCGAAGGTAGGAGGGGAAAGGCAGGCAAAAAACCCCTCCTCGCGCGGTCGCTCGTCGATCCCGCCGCTCCATCCCGTAAACCCCGCCCCAAGGTCTTGCCGCGTCCACCGACGCGGCGGTCCTCCGTGTCGAGGTCCCCCATCACCTCGAGGACAGGTGGGGGGGACCGAGACGCACAGACATAGAAAAAACTAGCGCTCCTGCCTCCGCGCCTGAATTTTCCCCGCTCATTTCCCCGGTTTTTTCTCTGTCTGGTACCCGGGTACCTGTCGGTTTTCCGGCATGTGGCCGTACCCTCCCCCCTCTAATCGCGCGTCCACCGAGCAGCCTGAGCGGGGGCCTCCGCGCTCACCCGGGCCCACGCTCAAGGACTCCTAGGAGTATTAAGGTCTGTCGGGGTAGTGGGTGTCGAAGAGGGGGGGGGGCAGGTCACCGTAGCCGGATCCGGCGGGCCGCGGGCGCCCGGAATTAAGCAAAACCCTCCGTGCCGGGTTTTCCGGCGGCGCCGACCCAAAGGGTCGTCGCCGCCAGATCGTGTCGCTCCTCCCGTCGCGACTGTCCTCCTTGCTGTCCCAGCTGACTCCTCCCCCCGGGAGATGACGCTTGACGACGTAGCGGCGCGCTAGTGAGCGCCCTACCCTGGTGCTGCTCCCCATCTTGCGCGACGCCGGGTACGGACAATATTTTAGTGTCCAAAAAAGCCCTCCGTACAGGGCTTTTCGGCGGCGGCTGATCCTGAGGATCGCCGCCGCCTCCTGTAGCCGCTCCTCCGTCTGCGACTAGCCACCGTCCTGTGCCATGTCTCGCCTCACCCCTCGGTAAGGTTCGACCGGCACAGGGCTGGTCGATAGCTAGCGAGCGTCCTTTCCTGGCACTGCTTCCCGGCTGGCCACCACCAGCTCCAACACCAGCCTCCCACCGCTAATCCGGCCGTACCCTCCTCGCCATCAAACGCTGCCGTAGTACAGGTCCCACTCCTAAAATTAAGGCTGTATCTAGGAGTATCTGTGCGCGAAAAAACATATCGGACGGGCCGAGCGGGAGATCTTGGCGCCGGTAGTGCACAGAAATTATTTTTTTCAAAAGCCCTATGTACAGGGCTTTCCCGACAGCTGCTGATCCCGCGGATCGAGATGTCGGCCCTCTTAGCCCCCTACCGTGCCAGGCCTGGCACGGCTACGGGGTTTCCAGCGCCCACCACGGGGAGTTGAGGGGATGCCGACGGGCCTGCGAGCGCACCCCCCTCCGGGGCCGCCACCGCTGCGCCGCCGGCGGGCGCCCCACGGAAGCGGATATTAACCCTTTACCGACACCATGTTCCCCGGGCTTAGTGCTCGCCGGGTGGAGATTAAGCGGTAACGTACCCCCGATGTGGATATTAACCCCTTACCGACACCCTCTGCCCCGGGCTTAGTGCTCGCCGGGTGGAGATTAAGCGGTAGCGGACCCCCGAACTTGAGATTAAACGCTTTCCGACACTGTCCGTGCCGGGCTATTTGCTCGACGGTTGGAGATTAAGCGGTAGCGTACCTCCCAAGTGGAGAGTTATTCATTACCCACACTCACTGTGCCGGGCTTAGTGCTCGCTTGGTGGAGATATTGCGGTAACGTACCCCCGAAGTGGAGATTTACCCCTTACCGACATTCTCCGTGCCGGGCTTAGTGTTCGACGGTTGGAGACTAAGCGGTAGCGTGTGCCCGAATTAGAGATTAACCCCTTACCGACACCCTCCGCCCCGGGCTTAGTGCTCGCCGGGTAGAGATTAAGCGGTAGCGTACCCCCGAAGTGGAGATTAACCGCTTTCCGACACTGTCCGTGCCGGGCTATGTGCTCGACGGGTGGAGATTAAGCGGTTGCGTACCTCCCAAGTGGAGAATAACCGCTTAACGACACTCTTCGTTCCGGGCTTAGTGCTCGACGGGTGGAGATAAAGTTGTAGCGTACCCCCAAAGTGGATATCAACCCCTTACCGACACTCTCCCCCCGGGCTTAGTGCTCGACGGGTAGAGGTTAAGCGGTAGCGTACCCCCGAAGTGAGGATTCATCACTTACCGACACTCACCGTGCTAGGCTTAGTGCTCGACGGGAGGAGATAAAGCGGTAGCTTTTCTCCCAAGTGGAGATTAACCCCTTACCGAAAGTCACCGTGCCGGGCTTAGTGCTCGACGGGTGGAGATTAAGCGGTAGCGTACCTCCCAAGTGGATATTTACCCCTTACCGACACTCTCCGCCCCGGGCTTAGTGCTCGACGGGTGGAGATTAAGCGGTTCCTTCCCCCCCAAGTGGAATAAACGGCATTCCGACACTCTCCGTGCCGGGCTTTGTGCTCGACGTGAGGAGATTAAGCTGTAGCGTAGCCCCGAAGTGGAGATTAATCCTTAACCGACACCCTCCGCCCCGGGCTTAGTGCTCTCCGGGTGCAGATAAGGCGGCACCTTACCCCCGAAGTGGAGATTAACCCCTCACCGACACCCTCCGCCCCGGGCTATGTGCTCGACGGGTGGAGACTAAGCGGTAGCTTACCTCCCCAGTGGAGATTAATTGCTTACCGATACTCTCCGTGCCGGGCTTAGTGCTCTCCGGGTGGAGATTAAGCGGTAGCGTATCTCCCAAGTGGAGAGTTATCCATTACCCACACTCACCGTGCCGGGCTTAGTGCTCGCTTGGTGGAGATAATGCGGTAGAGTACCCCCGAAGTGGAGATTAACCCCTTACCGACATTCTCCGTGCCGGGCTTAGTGTTCGACGGTTGGAGACTAAGCGGTAGCGTGTGCCCGAATTAGAGATTAACCCCTTAGCGACACTCACCGTGCCGGGCTTAGTGCTCGCCGGGTGGAGATTAAGCCGTAGCGTACCTCCCAAGCGGAGATTACCCACTTTCTGACACTCTCCGTTCCGGGCTTAGTGCTCGCCGGGTGGAGATTAAGCGGGAACGTACCCCCGAAGTGGATATTAACCCCTTATTGACACCCTCCGCCCCGGGCTTAGTGCTCGCCGGGTAGAGATTAAGCGGTAGCGTACCCCCGAAGTGGAGATTAACCGCTTTCCGACACTGTCCGTGCCGGGCTATGTGCTCGACGGGTGGAGATTAAGCGGTTGCGTACCTCCCAAGTGGAGAAAAACCGCTTAACGACACTCTTCGTTCCGGGCTTAGTGCTCGACGGGTGGAGATAAAGCTGTAGCATACCCCCAAAGTGGATATCAACCCCTTACCGACACTCTCCCCCCGGGCTTAGTGCTCGACGGGTAGAGGTTAAGCGGTAGCGTACCCCCGAAGTGAGGATTCATCACTTACCGACACTCACCGTGCTAGGCTTAGTGCTCGACGGGAGGAGATAAAGCGGTAGCTTTTCTCCCAAGTGGAGATTAACCCCTTACCGAAAGTCACCGTGCCGGGCTTAGTGCTCGACGGGTGGAGATTAAGCGGTAGCGTACCTCCCAAGTGGATATTTACCCCTTACCGACACTCTCCGCCCCGGGCTTAGTGCTCGACGGGTGGAGATTAAGCGGTTCCTTCCCCCCCAAGTGGAATAAACGGCATTCCGACACTCTCCGTGCCGGGCTTTGTGCTCGACGTGAGGAGATTAAGCTGTAGCGTAGCCCCGAATGGGAGATTAATCCTTAACCGACACCCTCCGCCCCGGATTTAGTGCTCTCCGGGTGCAGATAAGGCGGCACCTTACCCCCGAAGTGGAGATTAACCCCTCACCGACACCCTCCGCCCCGGGCTATGTGCTCGACGGGTGGAGACTGAGCGGTAGCTTACCTCCCCAGGGGAGATTAACCCCTTACCGATACTCTCCGTGCCGGGCTTAGTGCTCTCCGGGTGGAGATTAAGCGGTAGCGTATCTCCCAAGTGGAGAGTTATCCATTACCCACACTCACCGTGCCGGGCTTAGTGCTCGCTTGGTGGAGATAATGCGGTAGAGTACCCCCGAAGAGGAGATAAACCCCTTACCGACATTCTCCGTGCCGGGCTTAGTGTTCGACGGTTGGAGACTAAGCGGTAGCGTGTGCCCGAATTAGAGATTAACCCCTTAGCGACACTCACCGTGCCGGGCTTAGTGCTCGCCGGGTAGAGATTAAGCCGTAGCGTACCTCCCAAGCGGAGATTACCCACTTTCTGACACTCTCCGTTCCGGGCTTAGTGCTCGCCGGTTGGAGATTAAGCGGGAACGTACCCCCGAAGTGGATATTAACCCCTTACCGACACCCTCCGCCCCGGGCTTAGTGCTCGCCGGGTAGAGATTAAGCGGTAGCGTACCCCCGAAGTGGAGATTAACCGCTCTCCGACACTGTCCGTGCCGGGCTATGTGCTCGACGGGTGGAGATTAAGCGGTTGCGTACCTCCCAAGTGGAGAAAAACCGCTTAACGACACTCTTCGTTCCGGGCTTAGTGCTCGACGGGTGGAGATAAAGCTGTAGCGTACCCCCAAAGTGGATATCAACCCCTTACCGACACTCTCCCCCCGGGCTTAGTGCTCGACGGGTAGAGGTTAAGCGGTAGCGTACCCCCGAAGTGAGGATTCATCACTTACCGACACTCACCGTGCTAGGCTTAGTGCTCGACGGGAGGAGATAAAGCGGTAGCTTTTCTCCCAAGTGGAGATTAACCCCTTACCGAAAGTCACCGTGCCGGGCTTAGTGCTCGACGGGTGGAGATTAAGCGGTTGCGTACCTCCCAAGTGGAGATTAACCCCTAAGCGACACTCTTCGTGCCGGGCTTAGTGCTCGCCGGGTGGAGATCCACCTGTAGCATACCACCCATGTGGAGATTTATCCATTACCCACACTCACCGTGCCGGGCTTAGTGCTCGCCTTGTGGAGATAAAGCGTTAGCGTACCCCCCAAGTGGAGATTAACACCTTACCGACCCTCTCCGTGCCGGGCTTAGTAGTGCTCGACGGTTGGAGACTAAGCGGTAGCGTGTGCCCGAATTGGAGAATAACCCCTTAGCGACACTCACCGTGCCGGGCTTAGTGCACGCCAAGTGGAGATTAAGCGGTTGCGCACCTCCCAAGTGGAGATTCACCGCTTTTTAACATTCTCCGTTCCAAGCTTAGTGCTCGCCGGGTGGAGATTAAGCGATTATAATCCCCGAAGTTTAATATTAAACCGCTTTCCAAGACTCTTTGTTCCGGGCTTAGTGCTCGAATGGTTGAGATTAAGGGGTAACGTACCACGGAAGCGGATATCAACCCCTTACCGACAATCTGTTCCCCGGGCTTAGTGCTCGCCGGGTGGAGATTAAGCGGTAGCGTACCCCGAAGGGGAGGGTTAACCGCTTTCCGACACTCTCCGTGCCGGGCTTAGTGCTCGACGGGTGGAGATTAAGGGGTTGCGTACCTCCAAAGTGGAGATTAACCCCTAAGCGACACACTTCGTGCCGGGTTTAGTGCTCGACGGTTGGAGACTAAGCGGTAGCGTGTGCCCGAATTAGAGATTAACCCCTTAGCGACACTCACCGTGCCGGGCTTAGTGCTCGCCGGGTAGAGATTAAGCCGTAGCGTACCTCCCAAGCGGAGATTACCCACTTTCTGACACTCTCCGTTCCGGGCTTAGTGCTCCCCGGATGGAGATTAAGCGGGAACGTACCCCCGATAATGATACTAACCCCTTACCGACACCCTCCGCCCCGGGCTTAGTGCTCGCCGGGTAGAGATTAAACGGTAGCGTACCCCCGAAGTGGAGGGTTAAACGCTTTCCGACACTCTCCGTGCCGGGCTTAGTGCTCGACGGGTGGAGATTAAGCGGTTGCGTACCTCCCAAGTGGAGAATAACCGCTTAACGACACTCTTCGTTCCGGGCTTAGTGCTCGACGGGTGGAGACAAAGTTGTAGCGTACCCCCAAAGTGGATATTAACCCCTTACCGAAACTCTCCGCCCCGGGCTTAGTGCTCGACGGGTAGAGATTAAGCGGTAGCGTACCCCCGAAGTTGGGATTCATCACTTACCGACACTCACCGTGCTAGGCTTAGTGCTCGACGGGAGGAGAAAAAGCGGTTGCGTACCTCCCAAGTGGAGATTAACCCCTTACCGACAGTGACCGTGCCGGGCTTAGAGCTCGACGGGTGGAGATTAAGCGGTAGCATACCTCCCAAGTGGAGATTTGCCCCTTACCGACACTCACCGGACCGGGCTTAGTGCTCGACGGGTGGAGATTAAGCGGTTACTTCCCACCCAAGTGGAATAAACGGCATTCCGACACTCTCCGTGCCGGGCTTTGTGCTCGACGTGAGGAGATTAAGTTGTAGCGTAGCCCCGAAGTGGAAATTAATCCTTAACCGACACCCTCCGCCCCGGGCTTAGTGCTCTCCGGGTGCAGATAAGGCGATAGCTTACCCCCGAAGTGGAGATTAACCCATCACCGACACCCTCCGCCCCGGGCTATGTGCTCGACGGGTGGAGACTAAGCGGTAGCTTACCTCCCAAGTGAAGATTAACCGCTTTCCGACACTCTCCGTTCATGGCTAAGTGCTCGACGGGTGGAGATAAAGCGGTAGCGTACCCACGAAGTGGAGATTAAACGCTTTCCGACACTGTCCGTGCCGGGGTTAGTGCTCGACGGGTGGAGATTAAGCGGTAGCGTACCCCCGAAGTGGAGATTAACCGCTTTCCGACACTCTCCGTGCCGGGCTTAGTGTTCGACGGTTGGAGATTAAGCGGTTGCGTACCTCCCAAGTGGAGATTAACCCCTAAGCGACACTCTTCGTGCCGGGCTTAGTGCTCGCCGGGTGGAGATCCACCAGTAGCATACCTCCCATGTGGAGATTTATCCATTACCCACACTCACCGTGCCGGGCTTAGTGCTCGCCTTGTGGAGATAAAGCGTTAGCGTACCCCCCAAGTGGAGATTAACCCCTTACCGACCCTCTCCGTGCCGGGCTTGGTAGTGCTCGACGGTTGGAGACTAAGCGGTAGCGTGTGACCGAATTGGAGAATAACCCCTTAGCGACACTCACCGTGCCGGGCTTAGTGCACGCCGGGTGGAGATTAAGCGGTTGCGTACCTCCCAAGTGGAGATTCACCGCTTTTTAACACTCTCCGTTCCGAGCTTAGTGCTCGCCGGGTGGAGATTAAGCGATAACGTACCCCCGAAGTTAATATTAATCCCTTACCGACACCCTCTGCCCCGGGCATAGTTCTCTGCGGGTGGAGATTAAGCGGTAGCGTGTGCCCGAAGTGGACATTAACCGCTTTCCGACACTGTCCGTGCCGGGGTATGTGCTCGACGGGTGGAGATTAAGCGGTTGCGTACCTCCCAAGTGGAGATTAACCCGTTACCAACACTCACCGTGCCGGGCTTAGTGCTCGCTAGGTGGAGATAAAGTGTTAGCGTACCCCCAAAGTGGAGATTAACCCCTTAGCGACACTCACCGGGCCGGGCTTAGTTCTCGCCGGGTGGAGATTAAGCGGTAGCGTGTGCCCGGAATGGAGATTTACCCCTTACCAACACTCACCGTGCCGGGCTTAGTGCTCGACGTGTGTAGATTAAGCGGTACCGTACCCCCGAAGTTGATAATAACCGCTTTCCGACACTCTCCGTGCCGGGCTTAGTACTCGACGGGTGGAGATTCATTGGTAGGGTACCTCCCAAGTGGAGATTAACCGCTTTCCGACACTCTTTGTTCCGGGCTTAGTGCTCGAATGGATGAGATTAAGGGGTAGCGTACCACGGAAGCGGATATTAACCCCTTACCGACACCATGTTCCCCGGGCTTAGTGCTCGCCGGGTGGAGATTAAGCGGTAACGTACCCCCGAAGTGGATATTAACCCCTTACCGACACCCTCTGTCCCGGGCTTAGTGCTCGCCTGGTGGAGATTAACCGGTAGCGTACCCCCGAAGTGGAGATTTAACGCTTTCCGACACTGTCCGTGCCGGGCTAAGTACTCGACGGGTTTAGATTCGTTGGTAGTATACCTCCCAAGAGGAGATTAACCGCTTTCCGACACTCTTTGTTCCGGGCTTAGTGCTCGAATGGTTGAGATTAAGCGGTAACGTTCTACGGAAGCGGATATTAACCCCTTACCGACACCATGTTCCCCGGGCTTAGTGCTCGCCGGGTGGAGATTAAGCGGTAACGTACCCCCGATGTGGATATTCACCCCTTACCGACACCCTCTGCCCCGGGCTTAATGCTCGCCGGGTGGAGATTAAGCGGTAGCGTACCCCCGAAGTGGAGATTAATTGCTTTCCGACACTGTCCGTGCCGGGCTATTTTCTCGACGGGTGGAGATTAAGCGGTAGCGTACCTCCCAAGTGGAGATTTATCCATTACCCACACTCACCGTGCCGGGCTTGGTGCTCGCTTGGTGGAGATAATGCGGTAGAGTACCCCCTAAGTGGAGATTAACCCCTTACCGACATTCTCCGTGCCGGACTTAGTGTTCGACGGTTGGAGACTAAGCGGTAGCGTGTGCCCGAATAAGAGATTAACCCCTTACCGATACTCTCCGTGCCGGGCTTAGTGCTCGCCTGGTGGAGATTAAGCCGTAGCGTACCTCCCAAGCGGAGATTAACCGCTTTCTGACACTCTCCGCTCCGGGATTAGTGCTCGAAGGGTGGAGATTAAGCGGGAACGTATCCCCGATAATGATATTAACCCCTTACCGACACCCTCCGCCCCGGGCTTAGTGCTCGCCGGGTCGAGATTAAGCGGTAGCGTACCCCCGAAGTGGAGATTAACCGCTTTCCGACACTGTCCGTGCCGGGCTATGTGCTCGACGGGTGGAGATTAAGCGGTTGCGTACCTCCCAAGTGGAGAATAACCGCTTAATGACACTCACCGTTCCGGGCTTAGTGCTCGACGGATGGAGATAAAGTTGTAAAGTACCCCTAAAGTGGTTATCAACCCCTTACCGACACTCTCCGCCCCGGGCTTAGTGCTCGACGGGTAGAGATTAAGCGGTAGCGTACCCCCGAAGTGGAGATTAACCCCTTACCGACATTCTCCGTGCCGGACTAAGTGTTCGACGGTTGGAGACTAAGCGGTAGCGTGTGCCCAAAAAGGAGATTAACCCATCACCGACACCCTCCGCCCCGGGCTATGTGCTCGACGGGTGGAGACTTAGCGGTAGCGTACCTCCCAAGTGAAGATTAACCGCTTTCCGACACTCTCCGTTCATGGCTAAGTGCTCGACGGGTGGAGATAAAGCGGTAGCGTACCCTTAAACCTGAAATTATCCCCTTACCGACACTCACCGTGCCGGGCTTAGTGCTCGCCGGGTGAAGATTATGCGATAGCGTACCTCCCAAGTTGAGATTAACCACTTTCCGACACTCGTCTTTCAGGGCTTAGTGCTCAACGTGTTGAGATTAAGCGGTAGCGTACCCCCAAAGTGGATATTAACCCCTTACCGACACCCTCCGCCCCGGGCTTAGTGCTCGCCGGGTGGAGATTAAGCGGTAACGTACCCCCGAAGTGGAGATTAACCTTATAGGGACACTCACCGTGCCGGGCTTAGTTCTCGCCGGGTAGAGATTAAGCGGTAGCGTGTGCCCGGGATGGATATTTACCCCTTACCAACACTCACCCTGCCGGGCTTAGTGCTCGACGGGTGCAGATTTAGCGGTACCGTACCGCCGAAGTTGAGAATAACCGCTTTCCGACACTCTCCGTGCCGGGCTTAGTACTCGACGGGTGGAGATTCATTGGTAGCGTACCTCCGAAGAGGAGATTAACCGCTTTCCGACACTCTTTGTTCCGGGCTTTGTGCTCGAATGGTTGAGATAAAGCGGTAACGTACAACGGAAGCGGATATTAACCCCTTACCGACACCGTGTTCCCAGGGCTTAGTGCTCGCCGGGTGGAGATTAAGCGGTAGCGTACCCCGAAGGGGAGGGTTAAACGCTTTCCGACACTCTCCGTGCCGGGCTATGTGCTCGACGGGTGGAGATTAAGGGGTTGCGTACCTCCCAAGTGGAGATTATCCCCTAAGCGACACACTTCGTGCCGGGTTTAGTGCTCGCCGGGCGGAGATTAAGCGGTAGCGTACCTCCCAAGTGGAGATTTATCCATTACCCACACTCACCGTGCCGGGCTTAGTGCTCGCCTGGTGGAGATAAAGCGGTAGAGTACCCCCGAAGTGGAGACTAACCCGTTACCGACACTCTCCGTGCCGGGCTTTGTGCTCGACGATTGGAGACTAAGCGGTAGCGTGTGCCCGAATTGGAGATAAACCCCTTAGCGACACTCACCGTGCCGGGCTTAGTGCTCGCCGGGTGGAGACTAAGCGGTAGCGTACCCCCGCAGTGGAGATTAACCGCTTTCCGACACTGTCCGTGCCGGGCTTAGTGCTCGACGGGTGGAGATTAAGCGGAAACGTACCCCCAAAGTGGATATTAACCCCTTACCGACACTCATCGTGCCGAGCTTAGTGCATGCCGGGTGGAGATTAAGCGGAAACGTACCCCCAAAGTGGATATTAACCCCTTACCGACACTCACCGTGCCGAGATTAGTGCTCGCCGGGTGGAGATAAAGTGTTAGCGTACCCCTCAAGTGGAGATTAACCTTATAGCGACACTCTCCGTGCCGGGCTTATTTCTCGCCGGGTAGAGATTAAGCGGCAGCGTGTGCCCGGAATGGAGATTTACCCCTTACCAACACTCACCGTGCCGGGCTTAGTGCTCGATTTGTGTAGATTAAGCGGAACCGTACCCCTGAAGTTGAGAATTAACGCTTTCCGACACTCTCCGTGCCGGGCTTAGTACTCGACGGGTGGAGATGCATTGGTAGGGTACCTCCCTTGAGGAGATAACCCGCTTTCCGTGACTCTTTGTTCCGGGCTTAGTGCTCGAATTGTTGAGATTAAGCGGTAACGTACCTAGGAAGCGGATATTAACCCCTTACCGACACCATGTTCCCCGGGCTTAGTGCTCGCCGGGTGGAGATTAAGCGGTAGTGTACCCCCGAAGTGGATATTCACCCCTTACCGACATTGTCCGTGCCGGGGTTAGTGCTCGACGGGTGGAGATTAAGCGGTAGCGTACGCCGAAGTGGAGATTAACCGCTTTCCGACACTCTCCGTGCCGGGCTTAGTGCTCGACGGTTGGAGATTAAGCGGTTGCGTACCTCCCAAGTGGAGATTAACCCCTAAGCGACACTCTTCGTGCCGGGCTTAGTGCTCGCCGGGTGGAGATCCACCAATAGCATACCTCCCATGTGGAGATTTATCCATTACCCACACTCACCGTGCCGGGCTTAGTGCTCGCCTTGTGGAGATAAAGCGTTAGCGTACCCCCCAAGTGGAGATTAACCCCTTACCGACCCTCTCCGTGCCGGGCTTGGTAGTGCTCGACGGTTGGAGACTAAGCGGTAGCGTGTGACCGAATTGGAGAATAACCCCTTAGCGAAACCCACCGTGCCGGACTAAGTTCACGCCGGGTGGAGATTAAGCGGTTGCGTACCTCCCAAGTGGAGATTCACCGCTTTTTAACACTCTCCGTTCCGAGCTTAGTGCTCGCCGGGTGGAGATTAAGCCGATTATAACCCCCGAAGTTAATATTAATCCCTTACCGACACCCTCTGCCCCGGGCATAGTTCTCGACGGGTGGAGATTAGGCGGTAGCGTGTGCCCGAAGTGGACATAAACCGCTTTCCGACACTGTCCGTGCCGGGGTATGTGCTCGACGGGTGGAGATTAAGCGGTTGCGTACCTCCCAAGTGGAGATTAACCCGTTACCAACACTCACCGTGCCGGGCTTAGTGCTCGCTAGGTGGAGATAAAGTGTTAGCGTACCCCCCAAGTGGAGATTAACCCCTTAGCGACACTCACCGGACCGGGCTTAGTTCTCGCCGGGTGGAGATTAAGCGGTAGCGTGTGCCCGGAATTGAGATTTACCCCTTACAAACACTCACCGTGCCGGGCTTAGTGCTCGACGTGTGTAGATAAGGCGGTACCGTACCCCCGAAGTTGAGAATAACCGCTTTCCGTCACTCTCCGTGCCGGGCTTAGTACTCGACGGGTGGAGATTCATTGGTAGGGTACCTCCCTTGAGGAGATTAACCGCTTTCCGACACTCTTCGTTCCGGGCTTAGTGCTCGAATGGTTGAGATTAAGGGGTAGCGTACCACGGAAGCGGATATTAGCCCCTTACCGACACCATGTTCCCCGGGCTTAGTGCTCGCCGGGTGGAGATTAAGCGGTAGTGTACCCCCGAAGTGGAGATTAACCCCTTACCGACACCCTCTGCCTCGGGCTTAGTGCTCGCCTTGTGGAGATTAACCGGTAGCGTACCCCCGAAGTGGAGATTTAACGCTTTCCGACACTGTCCGTGCCGGGCTAAGTACTCGACGGGTTTAGATTCTTTGGAAGAATACCTCCCAAGAGGAGATTAACCGCTTTCCGACACTCTTTGTTCCGGGCTTAGTGCTCGAATGGTTGAGATTAAGCGGTAACGTTCCACGGAAGCGGATATTAACCCCTTACCGACACCATGTTCCCCGTGCTTAGTGCTCGCCGGGTGGAGATTAAGCGGTAACGTACCCCCGATGTGGATATTTACCCCTTACCGACACCCTCTGCCCCGGGCTTAGTGCTCGCCGGGTGGAGATTAAACGGTAGCGGACCCCCGAACTAGAGATAAAACGCTTTCCGACACTGTCCGTGCCGGGCTATTTGCTCGACGGGTTTAGATTCTTTGGTAGGGTACCTCCCAAGAGGAGATTAACCGCTTTCCGACACTCTTTGTTCCGGGCTTAGTGCTCGAATGGTTGAGATTAAGCGGTAACGTTCCACGGAAGCGGATAATAACCCCTTACCGACACCATGTTTCCCGGGCTTAGTGCTCGCCGGGTGGAGAGTAAGCGGTAACGTACCCCCGATGTGGATATTAACCCCTTACCGACACCCTCTGCCCCGGGCTTAGTGCTCGCCGGGTGGAGATTAAGCGGTTGCGGACCCCCGAGCTGGAGATAAACGCTTTCCGACACTGTCCGTGCCGGGCTATTTGCTCGACGGGTGGAGATTAAGCGGTAGCGTACCTCCCAAGTGGAGATTTATCCATTACCCACACTCACCGTGCCGGGCTTAGTGCTCGAATGGTGGAGATAATGCGGAAGAGTACCCCCAAAGTGGAGATTAACCCCTTACCGACATTCTCCGTGCCGGGCTTAGTGTTCGACGGTTGGAGACTAAGCGGGAGCGTGTGCCCGAACTAGAGATTAACCCCTTACCGATACCTCACCGTGCCGGGCTTAGTGCTCGCCGGGTGGAGATTAAGCCGTAGCGTACCTCCCAAGCGGAGATTAACCGCTTTCTGACACTCTCCGTTCCGGGCTTAGTGCTCGAAGGGTGGAGATTATGCTCGACGGGTGGAGACTAAGCGGTAGCTTACCTCCCCAGTGGAGATAAACCCCTTACCGATACTCTCCGTGCCGGGCTTAGTGCTCTCCGGTTGGAGATTAAGCTGTAGTGTACCTCCCAAGTGAAGATTAACCGCTTTCCGACACTCTCCGTTCATGGCTAAGTGCTTGACGGGTGGAGATAAAGCGGAAGCGTACCCTTAAACCTAAGATTATCCCCTTACCGACACTCACCGTGCCGGGCTTAGTGCTCGCCGGTTGGAGATTATGCGATAGCGTACCTCCCAAGTGGAGATTAACCGCTTTCCGACACTCTTCGTTCCGGGCTTAGTGTTCGACGGGTTGAGATTAAGCGGTAGCGTACCCCCAAAGTGGATATTAGCCCCTTACCAACACTCACCCTGCCGGGCTTAGTGCTCGACGGGTGCAGATTAAGCGGTACCGTACCCCCGAAGTTGAGAATAACCGCTTTCCGACACTCTCCGTGCCGGGCTTAGTACTCGACGGGTGGAGATTCATTGGTAGCGTACCTCCGAAGAGGAGATTAACCGCTTTCCGACACTCTTTGTTCCGGGCTTTGTGCTCGAATGGTTGAGATTAAGCGGTAACGTACCACGGAAGCGGATATTAACCCCTTACCGACACCGTGTTCCCCGGGCTTAGTGCTCGCCGGGTGGAGATTAAGCGGTAGCGTACCCCGAAGGGGAGGGTTAAACGCTTTCCGACACTCTCCGTGCCGGGCTATGTGCTCGACGGGTGGAGATTAAGGGGTTGCGTACCTCCCAAGTGGAGATTAACCCCTAAGCGACACACTTCGTGCCGGGTTTAGTGCTCGCCGGGCGGAGATTAAGCGGTAGCGTACCTCCCAAGTGGAGATTTATCCATTACCCACACTCACCGTGCCGGGCTTAGTGCTCGCCTGGTGGAGATAAAGCGGTAGAGTACCCCCAAAGTGGAGATTAACCCCTTACCGACACTCTCCGTGCCGGGCTTTGTGCTCGACGATTGGAGACTAAGCGGTAGCGTGTGCCCGAATTGGAGATAAACCCCTTAGCGACACTCACCGTGCCGGGCTTAGTGCTCGCCTGGTGGAGACTAAGCGGTAGCGTACCCCCGAAGTGGAGATTAACCGCTTTCCGACACTGTCCGTGCCGGGCTTAGTGCTCGACGGGTGGAGATTAAGCGGTAACGTACCCCCAAAGTGGATATTAACCCCTTACCGACACTCACCGTGCCGAGATTAGTGCTCGCCGGGTGGAGATAAAGTGTTAGCGTACCCCTCAAGTGGAGATTAACCTTATAGCGACACTCTCCGTGCCGGGCTTAGTTCTCGCCGGGTAGAGATTAAGCGGCAGCGTGTGCCCGGAATGGAGATTTACCCCTTACCAACACTCACCGTGCCGGGCTTAGTGCTCGACGTGTGTAGATTAAGCGGAACCGTACCCCCGAAGTTGAGAATTAAGGCTTTCCGACACTCTCCGTGCCGGGCTTAGTACTCGACGGGTGGAGATTCATTGGTAGGGTACCTCCCTTGAGGAGATAACCCGCTTTCCGTGACTCTTTGTTCCGGGCTTAGTGCTCGAATTGTTGAGATTAAGCGGTAACGTACCTAGGAAGCGGATATTAACCCCTTACCGACACCATGTTCCCCGGGCTTAGTGCTCGCCGGGTGGAGATTAAGCGGTAGTGTACCCCCGAAGTGGATATTCACCCCTTACCGACACTGTCCGTGCCGGGGTTAGTGCTCGACGGGTGGAGATTAAGCGGTAGCGTACGCCGAAGTGGAGATTTACCGCTTTCCGACACTCTCCGTGCCGGGCTTAGTGCTCGACGGTTGGAGATTATGCGGTTGCGTACCTCCCAAGTGTAGATTAACCCCTTAGCGACACTCTTCGTGCCGGGCTTAGTGCTCGCCGGGTGGAGATCCACCAGTAGCATACCTCCCATGTGGAGATTTATCCATTACCCACACTCACCGTGCCGGGCTTAGTGCTCGCCTTGTGGAGATAAAGCGTTAGCGTACCCCCCAAGTGGAGATTAACCCCTTACCGACCCTCTCCGTGCCGGGCTTGGTAGTGCTCGACGGTTGGAGACTAAGCGGTAGCGTGTGACCGAATTGGAGAATAACCCCTTAGCGAAACCCACCGTGCCGGACTAAGTTCACGCCGGGTGGAGATTAAGCGGTTGCGTACCTCCCAAGTGGAGATTCGCCGCTTTTTAACACTCTCCGTTCCGAGCTTAGTGCTCGCCGGGTGGAGATTAAGCCGATTATAACCCCCGAAGTTAATATTAATCCCTTACCGACACCCTCTGCCCCGGGCATAGTTCTCTACGGGTGGAGACTAAGCGGTAGCGTGTGCCCGAAGTGGACATTAACCGCTTTCCGACACTGTCCGTGCCGGGCTATGTGCTCGACGGGAGATTTAGCGGTTGCGTACCTCCCAAGTGGAGATTAACCCGTTACCAACACTCACCGTGCCGGGCTTAGTGCTCGCTAGGTGGAGATAAAGTGTTAGCGTACCCCCCAAGTGGAGATTAACCCCTTAGCGACACTCACCGGACCGGGCTTAGTTCTCGCCGGGTGGAGATTAAGCGGTAGCGTGTGCCCGGAATTGAGATTTACCCCTTACAAACACTCACCGTGCCGGGCTTAGTGCTCGACGTGTGTAGATAAGGCGGTGCCGTACCCCCGAAGTTGAGAATAACCGCTTTCCGTCACTCTCCGTGCCGGGCTTAGTACTCGACGGGTGGAGATTCATTGGTAGGGTACCTCCCTTGAGGAGATTAACCGCTTTCCGACACTCTTCGTTCCGGGCTTAGTGCTCGAATGGTTGAGATTAAGGGGTAGCGTACCACGGAAGCGGATATTAACCCCTTACCGACACCATGTTCCCCGGGCTTAGTGCTCGCCGGGTGGAGATTAAGCCGTAACGTACCCCCGAAGTAGATATTAACCCTTTACCGACACCCTCTGCCTCTGGCTTAGTGCTCGCCTTGTGGAGATTACCCGGTAGCGTACCCCCGAAGTGGAGATTTAACGCTTTCCGACACTGTCCGTGCCGGGCTAAGTACTCGACGGGTTTAGATTCTTTGGAAGAATACCTCCCAAGAGGAGATTAACCGCTTTCCGACACTCTTTGTTCCGGGCTTAGTGCTCGAATGGTTGAGATTAAGCGGTAACGTTCCACGGAAGCGGATATTAACCCCTTACCGACACCATGTTCCCCGTGCTTAGTGCTCGCCGGGTGGAGATTAAGCGGCAACGTACCCCCGATGTGGATATTAACCCCTTACCGACACCCTCTGCCCCGGGCTTAGTGCTCGACGGGTGGAGATTAAGCGGTAGCGGACCCCCGAACTAGAGATAAAACGCTTTCCGACACTGTCCGTGCCGGGCTATTTGCTCGACGGGTTTAGATTCTTTGGTAGGGTACCTCCCAAGAGGAGATTAACCGCTTTCCGACACTCTTTGTTCCGGGCTTAGTGCTCGAATGGTTGAGATTAAGCGGTAACGTTCCACGGAAGCGGATAATAACCCCTTACCGACACCATGATTCCCGGGCTTAGTGCTCGCCGGGTGGAGATTAAGCGGTAACGTACCCCCGATGTGGATATTAACCCCTTACCGACACCCTCTGCCCCGGGCTTAGTGCTCGCCGGGTGGAGATTAAGCGGTAGCGGACCCCCGAGCTGGAGATAAACGCTTTCCGACACTGTCCGTGCCGGGCTATTTGCTCGACGGGTGGAGATTAAGCGGTAGCGTACCTCCCAAGTGGAGATTTATCCATTACCCACACTCACCGTGCCGGGCTTAGTGCTCGAATGGTGGAGATAATGCGGAAGAGTACCCCCAAAGTGGAGATTAACCCCTTACCGACATTCTCCGTGCCGGGCTTAGTGTTCGACGGTTGGAGACTAAGCGGTAGCGTGTGCCCGAACTAGAGATTAACCCCTTACCGATACTCACCGTGCCGGGCTTAGTGCTCGCCGGGTGGAGATTAAGCCGTAGCGTACCTCCCAAGCGGAGATTAACCGCTTTCTGACACTCTCCGTTCCGGGCTTAGTGCTCGAAGGGTGGAGATTATGCTCGACGGGTGGAGACTAAGCGGTAGCTTACCTCCCAAGTGGAGATTAACCCCTTACCGATACTCTCCGTGCCGGGCTTAGTGCTCTCCGGTTGGAGATTAAGCTGTAGTGTACCTCCCAAGTGAAGATTAACCGCTTTCCGACACTCTCCGTTCATGGCTAAGTGCTCGACGGGTGGAGATAAAGCGGAAGCGTACCCTTAAACCTAAGATTATCCCCTTACCGACACTCACCGTGCCGGGCTTAGTGCTCGACGGGTGCAGACTAAGCGGTACCGTACCCCCGAAGTTGAGAATAACCGCTTTCCGACACTCTCCGTGCCGGGCTTAGTACTCGACGGGTGGAGATTCATTGGTAGCGTACCTCCGAAGAGGAGATTAACCGCTTTCCGACACTCTTTGTTCCGGGCTTTGTGCTCGAATGGTTGAGATTAAGCGGTAACGTACCACGGAAGCGGATATTAACCCCTTACCGACACCGTGTTCCCCGGGCTTAGTGCTCGCCGGGTGGAGATTAAGCGGTAGCGTACCCCGAAGGGGAGGGTTAAACGCTTTCCGACACTCTCCGTGCCGGGCTATGTGCTCGACGGGTGGAGATTAAGGGGTTGCGTACCTCCCAAGTGGAGATTAACCCCTAAGCGACACACTTCGTGCCGGGTTTAGTGCTCACCGGGCGGAGATTAAGCGGTAGCGTACCTCCCAAGTGGAGATTTATCCATTACCCACACTCACCGTGCCGGGCTTAGTGCTCGCCTGGTGGAGATAAAGCGGTAGAGTACCCCCGAAGTGGAGATTAACCCCTTACCGACACTCTCCGTGCCGGGCTTTGTGTTCGACGATTGGAGACTAAGCGGTAGCGTGTGCCCGAATTGGAGATAAACCCCTTAGCGACACTCACCGTGCCGGGCTTAGTGCTCGCCTGGTGGAGACTAAGCGGTAGCGTACCCCCGAAGTGGAGATTAACCGCTTTCCGACACTGTCCGTGCCGGGCTTAGTGCTCGACGGGTGGAGATTAAGCGGTAACGTACCCCCAAAGTGGATATTAACCCCTTACCGACACTCACCGTGCCGAGATTAGTGCTCGCCGGGTGGAGATAAAGTGTTAGCGTACCCCTCAAGTGGAGATTAACCTTATAGCGACACTCTCCGTGCCGGGCTTAGTTATCGCCGGGTAGAGATAAAGCGGTAGCGTGTGCCCGGAATGGAGATTTACCCCTTACCAACACTCACCGTGCCGGGCTTAGTGCTCGACGTGTGTAGATTAAGCGGAACCGTACCCCCGAAGTTGAGAATTAACGCTTTCCGACACTCTCCGTGCCGGGCTTAGTACTCGACGGGTGGATATTCATTGGTAGGGTACCTCCCTTGAGGAGATAACCCGCTTTCCGTGACTCTTTGTTCCGGGCTTAGTGCTCGAATTGTTGAGATTAAGCGGTAACGTACCTAGGAAGCGGATATTAACCCCTTACCGACACCATGTTCCCCGGGCTTAGTGCTCGCCGGGTGGAGATTAAGCGGTAGCGTACCCCCGAAGTGGAGATTTAACGCTTTCCGACACTGTCCGTGCCGGGGTTAGTGCTCGACGGGTGGAGATTAAGCGGTAGCGTACGCCGAAGTGGAGATTTACCGCTTTCCGACACTCTCCGTGCCGGGCTTAGTGCTCGACGGTTGGAGATAAAGCGGTTGCGTACCTCCCAAGTGGAGATTAACCCCTAAGCGACACTCTTCGTGCCGGGCTTAGTGCTCGCCGGGTGGAGATCCACCAGTAGCATACCTCCCAAGTGGAGATTTATCCATTACCCACACTCACCGTGCCGGGCTTAGTGCTCGCCTTGTGGAGATAAAGCGTTAGCGTACCCCCCAAGTGGAGATTAACCCCTTACCGACCCTCTCCGTGCCGGGCTTGGTAGTGCTCGACGGTTGGAGACTAAGCGGTAGCGTGTGACCGAATTGGAGAATAACCCCTTAGCGAAACCCACCGTGCCGGACTAAGTTCACGCCGGGTGGAGATTAAGCGGTTGCGTACCTCCCAAGTGGAGATTCACCGCTTTTTAACACTCTCCGTTCCGAGCTTAGTGCTCGCCGGGTGGAGATTAAGCCGATTATAACCCCCGAAGTTAATATTAATCCCTTACCGACACCCTCTGCCCCGGGCATAGTTCTCTACGGGTGGAGACTAAGCGGTAGCGTGTGCCCGAAGTGGACATTAACCGCTTTCCGACACTGTCCGTGCCGGGCTATGTGCTCGACGGGAGATTTAGCGGTTGCGTACCTCCCAAGTGGAGATTAACCCGTTACCAACACTCACCGTGCCGGGCTTAGTGCTCGCTAGGTGGAGATAAAGTGTTAGCGTACCCCCCAAGTGGAGATTAACCCCTTACCGACACTCACCGGACCGGGCTTAGTTCTCGCCGGGTGGAGATTAAGCGGTAGCGTGTGCCCGGAATTGAGATTTACCCCTTACAAACACTCACCGTGCCGGGCTTAGTGCTCGACGTGTGTAGATAAGGCGGTGCCGTACCCCCGAAGTTGAGAATAACCGCTTTCCGTCACTCTCCGTGCCGGGCTTAGTACTCGACGGGTGGAGATTCATTGGTAGGGTACCTCCCTTGAGGAGATTAACCGCTTTCCGACACTCTTCGTTCCGGGCTTAGTGCTCGAATGGTTGAGATTAAGGGGTAGCGTACCACGGAAGCGGATATTAACCCCTTACCGACACCATGTTCCCCGGGCTTAGTGCTCGCCGGGTGGAGATTAAGCCGTAACGTACCCCCGAAGTAGATATTAACCCTTTACCGACACCCTCTGCCTCTGGCTTAGTGCTCGCCTTGTGGAGATTACCCGGTAGCGTACCCCCGAAGTGGAGATTTAACGCTTTCCGACACTGTCCGTGCCGGGCTAAGTACTCGACGGGTTTAGATTCTTTGGAAGAATACCTCCCAAGAGGAGATTAACCGCTTTCCGACACTCTTTGTTCCGGGCTTAGTGCTCGAATGGTTGAGATTAAGCGGTAACGTTCCACGGAAGCGGATATTAACCCCTTACCGACACCATGTTCCCCGTGCTTAGTGCTCGCCGGGTGGAGATTAAGCGGCAACGTACCCCCGATGTGGATATTAACCCCTTACCGACACCCTCTGCCCCGGGCTTAGTGCTCGCCGGGTGGAGATTAAGCGGTAGCGGACCCCCGAACTGGAGATAAAACGCTTTCCGACACTGTCCGTGCCGGGCTATTTGCTCGACGGGTTTAGATTCTTTGGTAGGGTACCTCCCAAGAGGAGATTAACCGCTTTCCGACACTCTTTATTCCGGGCTTAGTGCTCGAATGGTTGAGATTAAGCGGTAACGTTCCACGGAAGCGGATAATAACCCCTTACCGACACCATGTTTCCCGGGCTTAGTGCTCGCCGGGTGGAGATTAAGCGGTAACGTACCCCCGATGTGGATATTAACCCCTTACCGACACCCTCTGCCCCGGGCTTAGTGCTCGCCGGGTGGAGATTAAGCGGTTGCGGACCCCCGAGCTGGAGATTAACCGCTTTCCGACACTGTCCGTGCCGGGCTATTTGCTCGACGGGTGGAGATTAAGCGGTAGCGTACCTCCCAAGTGGAGATTTATCCATTACCCACACTCACCGTGCCGGGCTTAGTGCTCGAATGGTGGAGATAATGCGGAAGAGTACCCCCAAAGTGGAGATTAACCCCTTACCGACATTCTCCGTGCCGGGCTTAGTGTTCGACGGTTGGAGACTAAGCGGTAGCGTGTGCCCGAACTAGAGATTAACCCCTTACCGATACTCACCGTGCCGGGCTTAGTGCTCGCCGGGTGGAGATTAAGCCGTAGCGTACCTCCCAAGCGGAGATTAACCGCTTTCTGACACTCTCCGTTCCGGGCTTAGTGCTCGAAGGGTGGAGATTATGCTCGACGGGTGGAGACTAAGCGGTAGCTTACCTCCCAAGTGGAGATTAACCCCTTACCGATACTCTCCGTGCCGGGCTTAGTGCTCTCCGGTTGGAGATTAAGCTGTAGTGTACCTCCCAAGTGAAGATTAACCGCTTTCCGACACTCTCCGTTCATGGCTAAGTGCTCGACGGGTGGAGATAAAACGGAAGCGTACCCTTAAACCTAAGATTATCCCCTTACCGACACTCACCGTGCCGGGCTTAGTGCTCGACGGGTGCAGACTAAGCGGTACCGTACCCCCGAAGTTGAGAATAACCGCTTTCCGACACTCTCCGTGCCGGGCTTAGTACTCGACGGGTGGAGATTGATTGGTAGCGTACCTCCGAAGAGGAGATTAACCGCTTTCCGACACTCTTTGTTCCGGGCTTTGTGCTCGAATGGTTGAGATTAAGCGGTAACGTACCACGGAAGCGGATATTAACCCCTTACCGACACCGTGTTCCCCGGGCTTAGTGCTCGCCGGGTGGAGATTAAGCGGTAGCGTACCCCGAAGGGGAGGGTTAAACGCTTTCCGACACTCTCCGTGCCGGGCTATGTGCTCGACGGGTGGAGATTAAGGGGTTGCGTACCTCCCAAGTGGAGATTAACCCCTAAGCGACACACTTCGTGCCGGGTTTAGTGCTCACCGGGCGGAGATTAAGCGGTAGCGTACCTCCCAAGTGGAGATTTATCCATTACCCACACTCACCGTGCCGGGCTTAGTGCTCGCCTGGTGGAGATAAAGCGGTAGAGTACCCCCGAAGTGGAGATTAACCCCTTACCGACACCATGTTTCCCGGGCTTAGTGCTCGCCGGGTGGAGATTAAGCGGTAGCGTGTGCCCGAATTGGAGATAAACCCCTTAGCGACACTCACCGTGCCGGGCTTATTGCTCGCCTGGTGGAGACTAAGCGGTAGCGTACCCCCGAAGTGGAGATTAACCGCTTTCCGACACTGTCCGTGCCGGGCTTAGTGCTCGACGGGTGGAGATTAAGCGGTAACGTACCCCCAAAGTGGATATTAACCCCTTACCGACACTCACCGTGCCGAGATTAGTGCTCGCCGGGTGGAGATAAAGTGTTAGCGTACCCCTCAAGTGGAGATTAACCTTATAGCGACACTCTCTGTGCCGGGCTTAGTTATCGCCGGGTAGAGATATAGCGGTAGCGTGTGCCCGGAATGGAGATTTACCCCTTACCAACACTCACCGTGCCGGGCTTAGTGCTCGACGTGTGTAGATTAAGCGGAACCGTACCCCCGAAGTTGAGAATTAACGCTTTCCGACACTCTCCGTGCCGGGCTTAGTACTCGACGGGTGGAGATTCATTGGTAGGGTACCTCCCTTGAGGAGATAACCCGCTTTCCGTGACTCTTTGTTCCGGGCTTAGTGCTCGAATTGTTGAGATTAAGCGGTAACGTACCTAGGAAGCGGATATTAACCCCTTACCGACACCATGTTCCCCGGGCTTAGTGCTCGCCGGATGGAGATTAAGCGGTAGCGTACCCCCGAAGTGGAGATTTAACGCTTTCCGACACTGTCCGTGCCGGGGTTAGTGCTCGACGGGTGGAGATTAAGCGGTAGCGTACGCCGAAGTGGAGATTTACCGCTTTCCGACACTCTCCGTGCCGGGCTTAGTGCTCGACGGTTGGAGATTAAGCGGTTGCGTACCTCCCAAGTGGAGATTAACCCCTAAGCGACACTCTTCGTGCCGGGCTTAGTGCTCGCCGGGTGGAGATCCACCAGTAGCATACCTCCCAAGTGGAGATTTATCCATTACCCACACTCACCGTGCCGGGCTTAGTGCTCGCCTTGTGGAGATAAAGCGTTAGCGTACCCCCCAAGTGGAGATTAACCCCTTACCGACCCTCTCCGTGCCGGGCTTGGTAGTGCTCGACGGTTGGAGACTAAGCGGTAGCGTGTGACCGAATTGGAGAATAACCCCTTAGCGAAACCCACCGTGCCGGACTAAGTTCACGCCGGGTGGAGATTAAGCGGTTGCGTACCTCCCAAGTGGAGATTCGCCGCTTTTTTACACTCTCCGTTCCGAGCTTAGTGCTCGCCGGGTGGAGATTAAGCCGATTATAACCCCCGAAGTTAATATTAATCCCTTACCGACACCCTCTGCCCCGGGCATAGTTCTCTACGGGTGGAGACTAAGCGGTAGCGTGTGCCCGAAGTGGACATTAACCGCTTTCCGACACTGTCCGTGCCGGGCTATGTGCTCGACGGGAGATTTAGCGGTTGCGTACCTCCCAAGTGGAGATTAACCCGTTACCAACACTCACCGTGCCGGGCTTAGTGCTCGCTAGGTGGAGATAAAGTGTTAGCGTACCCCCCAAGTGGAGATTAACCCCTTACCGACACTCACCGGACCGGGCTTAGTTCTCGCCGGGTAGAGATTAAGCGGTAGCGTGTGCCCGGAATTGAGATTTACCCCTTACAAACACTCACCGTGCCGGGCTTAGTGCTCGACGTGTGTAGATAAGGCGGTACCGTACCCCCGAAGTTGAGAATAACCGCTTTCCGTCACTCTCCGTGCCGGGCTTAGTACTCGACGGGTGGAGATTCATTGGTAGGGCACCTCCCTTGAGGAGATTAACCGCTTTCCGACACTCTTCGTTCCGGGCTTAGTGCTCGAATGGTTGAGATTAAGGGGTAGCGTACCACGGAAGCGGATATTAACCCCTTACCGACACCATGTTCCCCGGGCTTAGTGCTCGCCGGGTGGAGATTAAGCGGTAGCGTACCCCCGAAGTAGATATTAACCCCTTACCGACACCCTCTGCCTCGGGCTTAGTGCTCGCCTTGTGGAGATTAACCGGTAGCGTACCCCCGAAGTGGAGATTTAACGCTTTCCGACACTGTCCGTGCCGGGCTAAGTACTCGACGGGTTCAGATTCTTTGGAAGAATACCTCCCAAGAGGAGATTAACCGCTTTCCGACAC
>JAPMLY010002653.1:0-12500 GCA_026401115.1 Tetraselmis chui
AGGCAGTATTGGTGCGGGTTTTAATCTTTTGGAGTATATCCGTGGTGGTTGTTCGGAGTAGAAGGCGTATGCGTGTCTGGCATTGTTGATGGATATCGGTAGGGGAAAGATAGTCAGATGTTTGCAGGAGGGTTTGGGCTAGGGGTAGGGGGCCACCGTTGGTACTACATTTGCGGAGTTTGCGAATGAGTTTGCGTGTTTTTTTAGATAGCCAGGTGGGGTTAGTGGACGAGGTAGTGGGGCGGGGTTTCTTCGGGGGTAGGAGGGGCCATATGGTGGCTGCGTGGTCCATATATTGGGAGAGTAGGGCAGTGAATTTCGAGGCTAGGGTGTCGAGGGTGTCGGTAGAGGCCATGGAAGGGGTTGTGTTGAGAATTTCTGCGTGGAGGGAGGCCGTGTGGTTGATAAGGGAGGGTGTGCTACGTTGATATGACTTAATGTGGTGTGGTTGTAGTGGGAGTTTGAAGGAGAGTTTGCGTGTGGTGTGGTGTGTGCTAGGCGGGTTTTGGGCCGAGGGCGGTCGAGCGATAAGGGAGGAGGGGGCAGGGATAACTAGGTGTAGTGCCGAGTGGTCGGAGAAGTGTGAGGGAGAGGTGAAAATCGAGCATGTAGGCGGGTTGAGGCTGAGGGGGGAGGGAGGAGGGGTGAGCCAGTGGTCAAGGCAGCCTCCGCTGCGGGGGAAGGTGGGAAGGGGGGGGTGGAGTGGACGGAGGTGGTATTCGAGTAGGGAGGTGAGGGCTGGGTTGCATGTACCTTGTGTGGTGGTCGTTTGGAAGTCGCCACCCCAGAGGACGCGGTGAGTTGGGTAGGCGTCCATCAGGCGGAGGCCCCATGCCGCGACCTCCGCGTATAAGTGTGTTAGATGGGTGCTGTGGAGTTGTGGCATGTAGGCTCCGAGGAGGAGGTAAGGATTGCCTGAGTGTGGGGCGAGTTTTAGTCCTGCGATATGTGGGATGAGGTGTGGGGGTGGGGTAAGGACGGTGGCAGATTGGAACGACTCCCTGCGGACCGCGAAGAGAACACCTGCGTCGGGTAGGGGCACAGATGAGTAGCAGGTTCTGGAGCTTTTGAGGAGGTATTGGGGGAGGGCGATACGCCACCTGGATTTGTGGGTGTCGTGGTTAGTTTCCGTGAGGACGAGGACATCCGGGCGGTGGGTGGTGGCGAGGTGTTCCACGTCCATGATGGATGTGTATAGCCCCCTGGTGTTGAGGTTAATGAGGTGTAGAGGTTGTGGGAGGTGGTGTGGGAGGATTGGTGGGGGTTGGGGGTCGGGGGGGTTAGGGTGGTTCGCGGGGGGGGTTATGCGGCGTGGTGGGGGGGTGTGGGAGGTGAGGGGGTGGGGCGGGTATGGGGGTGTGGTGTGGGAGCGGGTGTGGGGGAGAGTGGGTTGGCGGGTTTCAGAGGGGGGGATGGAGTGGCTGAGAGGAGGGGTCGATGAGGAGGGTTGGGGGGGGTGTGGAGGCTCGGGGGAAGGGGGGGGCTGATGAGGGTGGAGGGTGTTAAGGAGTTGGGAGCGACCCACAAGGAGGGGGGTGGAGCGGAAGACGTGGAGCCACAGAAGGGTGTGGAGGGAGTAGACTGTGTGTTTGGGGTCGAAAGGAGGGGGGTCGTAAGCATGGTCAGCAGGTGCCGTGAGTATAAAGTATGTGTGAAGGAGGACGTGGGTTCCACAGGACCACGCGCGAGGTGTGTCGTTCTGTCGAGGGGGGTTGAGCAGGCGGAGAGTGAGGAGTTGGGGGGAGGGAGACGAGTTCCATGAGGCGAGGAGTGAGAGGGAACGGGTAAGTAGGGACGGTGGGGGGGGGGTGGTGGAGTGAGTCCACCCAAGTGGCGGAGTCGTGTGTCACGTGAAGGAGGCCGAAATGGGAGTGCTGCCAGGTGAGGACAAGTAGGGAGTTGTGAGGTGTGCCCGGGCGCGGGGGTACGCCTCTGTTTGAGAGGTTGGTCCACTGGCTGGGGTATATGTGGTGGTTGTGGAAGGTGTCTACTTCGATGTTTGTGATAACAGTGTAGTGGTTGTGGAGGTTAGAGTGGAGCTTGGCAAGGGAAGTAGCAATGCAGTAGAGGTTTGAGAGGTCCTGGTAATGACCCCACTGGAAGGAGAGCACAGCCGAGGAGTCGAGGTGGCCGATGGGGGTGGGGAGGCCGTGTTCAAGGTTAAGGTCAAACAGGTAATTGTGTAGTTTGATGGTGCAGGTGTCGGGTGTGAAGTGTGACGGAAGTGAGGCCCTGAGTGGGTTGGTTACACCGTGATTACGGATATCGTGGGGAGGGCGTGGGAGGAGGGCATGGGGTCGAACCTCCGGGCCTGCTGGCCCGTCTGTAGGGGAGTTAGGGATGGGGGCTGGCCCTATCGGCCGAGTGGACATCGGGTGGAGGGATGGGAGGTCCAGTGGAGGGGAGGTGTTCCTCATTGGCTTCCGCTGTGGTTTGGTCGTCTTCAGGGAGGTCTTCGAGCTCGAAGTCTGAGGTTGCAGGGGATGAGGCAGGCAGGGGGAGGTTTGAGGGGTGTGTGTTGGGCGGGAGGTCGGGGGTCCGGCGGTCGGAGTTGGGGGTGGGTTGTGGGGAAGGGGAGTGTGTGTGGCGTGTGTAGGTCTGGGGGTCATGGGAATTGCGGCGGTGTGGAGGTGAGTGGGGGGTCTTTCTGAGGGTGTGGCGTGTGTGTTTCGAGACGCCTGATGGGGGGGCAGGTTTGAGGGCGGGGTCTGTAGGTGTGTGTGCCGTAGGGGAGGAGTCCATGGGGTCGGTGGGGGGAAGGGAGGGGGGGAGGAGTCGGAGGGGGGGTGGTATCATGTTGGGGGTGGAGTCTGTGCGTTGGGGGGAGGGAGGAGGTGGGGGGTCAAGGCCGGTTGGGTGGGAGGAGGCTGTGGCTGGGTGTGTGAGGGGGGTGGAGGAGGAATCCATGTGGTCAACTGAGGTCTCGAGGATGGTGGGGAGGGGGGGTGGGGGAGGAGGGGTGGTGTCGGGCAAGGTGAGAGGGTCAGCTGGGTGTGTGGGGTGAGGGTTCGTAGGAGGGGCGGGGGAGGGGGAGCGACGTTTTTTGGAGGGGCGCTGGTTGCGAGTGTGAGGGGGGGGGGGAATATGATGGGGCCAGTTGGATGTCAGGGAGGGAGTCGAGGTCGAGGGGGGGTATCGCCAGGGGTGTCCAGCAGAGAGCCGTCCGCAGGTTCCTGTTGCCATATCTCGTAGGTGTTGGTCGCCTGTAGGTGGCCTGTCCATTCGAGAAGGAGAGAGGGGGGGTTGCGAAGGAGGGATTTGTTTTTTGTGAGGGTGAGATGAGGGGGGGAGGGGGAGGTGGTGAAGATGGGGTCCGTGATGCGGGACCTGCCGAAGGTGGAGTAGTGGTGGGGTGTGATGTATAGGGAGCATGTGGTGTTGGTGGGGGTGCCGCGGTGTATGTAGGTGTGGGGGAGGGGAATGGTGGCAGTGCCGTTGGTTGAGATGAGGATGCAGTACATGGTGTTGGTGAGGGAGATTTGGATGCTGGTGGCGATGTGAGGGGAGGGGGAGGGGTGGGAGCGGAAATATGAGCCGTCAGGAAATTTTTTGAGGGAGGTGTGTTGTGAGATGTCGAAGGTGGAGGGTGAGGAGTGGTGGGAGTGGGTGTGTGATTGTGCGTATTCTGAAGCTGTTTGATGGAGGAGGGTGGAGAGCCAGTGTGAGGAAGGGATTGTACCGTTGGACGTGGGTTGGGGGAAGGGGAGGGGGTGGGGGGATTGGATGAGGACTGTGGTGAGGCAGGTGTCAGTCCAGGAGGTGCCTGGGACATGGCCTGTGAGAGGGGGGGGAGTGATGATAATTGTGTAGTTGTGGGGGGTGGGGGGTACGGTGTGAATAGCATTCTAAAGGGTGGCGTGAAAATGTACATGGCCTGATTGTGAAAGAACTGGGTTATGGGGTGGGTGGAGGATATGCATCCAGAAGGAGGGGGGGTCGTTCACGACATGGACGGGTTCCCGTGTAGGTTGTAGGGCGTCCGCGATCTGGAGCAGGAGTTGGGCTGGTTCCGGGAGGTCTTCCATTCGGGGGGTAGGGGTGGTGGCGCTGGCGTTCCAGGTGTCGGCGAGTTCCGTGGCGAGTCGATCGAGCAGGAGGGCATGTATCATGGGAACGACGTCTGGGCCGGAGAGATGAATGAACAGGGGGGAGCTAATTTTCATGCGGCGGCCTGATATTGCGGGAACTGCGACAGCTCGTATAATCTGAATTTTCTGCTGACTCAGGGTGGTGGAAAGTTGGGGGTCCGAGGCGGCGCGGGGTGGCGTCGGACCTCCCGACGGGAGTTCACGCTGGCGTGAAGCGAGCTGGTAAAGCAGGCCAACCGTTATACATGAGGTGGGGATGTCCAGCCGGACCTCCTGGTGGCCGTGTGAGAGTGCGACGGGCAGAGGGGTGAGATCGTGTTGCTGGGGCATGGCGGGGTGTGGAGTGCGGGTGACTGAGGCTGTCCATCGCGCACGATGGGCGAGTTCCCGTCCGATTATATTTCTCGCGCGGGCCGGGATATCGGTTAGGGCGTGAACTTTTTCGAGAAGCCAGCGTCGAGCAAGAGAGCAAGCGGAGATGAGCATGAGTGAGGAAGACGGCGTGTTCGGTAGGATCACACCGTGGAGCCAGAAGTTGGCAGTGTCAGGAGGGGCGGTGGAGTACTGGCATGTCAGAAGATAGGAGTCGATCAGGCGGGCAGAGAGGTCAACGGCCCTTCCGAGGTCGGGGGCAGTCGTCGGGGTGGAGAGGACCAGGGGAGTTTGAAGCCCTGTGCCCGGCGTGGGTTCCAGGGGCGTGCCTCGTCCGTGGTCTGCAGTTGCGAGATGTGGGGCCGTAAGAAATGGAGCGAGTGGGTGACCCACAAGGCGGTTACGGGGGCCGATGTGGTCGTCCGCGAAAAGGGGTGTCGGGCGGTCCTTGAGGAGGACATGTTTGTATGATTCCGGGAGGTTAAAAGGTGATGACATAGTGGTCGTCAGGTGGGTGTCGATGTGTGTGTGTGTGTTGGATTTGGAGTGGGGAGAGAGAGGGTTAGAGGTGGTCAGCGTGTGTTGGCGGCACACGACCAGGTCTGATGGGACCTGGGTTTGCTCTTCGCGGGCGTCTGATGGGAACGTCCGGACGCTCGGAGGGGCGCGTGAGAGTGCGCCGGCTCCGTGAGAGGGTGGTTTTTGTAATCTAGTGGGTACGTACGAGTGTCGTAGTATGTGACGGAGTACTCGGAGTGTTTGTGATGTGGGCGGCGCAGATGTCGGCATGTGAACCGAATTCAAATTTGTGAAAGCTGCGCCTTGGAGTGTGTACCGTCTGATGTGCCTACGGATCCACTGACCTGGGTGAGCTAGGCTCGGGTGGGGAGAGGTGATCGGTGCCCGTCGTCCGACGGGCCCTGTGGTCACCAGTCTATCGCTCATAGGGAGGCCAAGCCCGGAGCGAAGACGGTCGGCGTTGCTCATCCGAGCTACCGACCCATCCCCTATTTTTCTTACGTCAGTAGTACTTTAGTAGTACTTTGGATCTTATTACTGTCTTTAGTGACGGTAGGATACGTTTTCTATTCATGGTACTTTGGGTTCTTGTCTTCGCGATGCTTTCCAAGAGGGCAGTGCCGATGCTGTGGCATGCCTCCCTGTTTCTCGGGCTTCGACCATTGGGGTTTCCCTCCGTATTTCCTTCTTTTTGATTGGTGATTTCCACCGTTTTTTCTTATAAGCATATATGGAAATTTCATTTGATATGATGATGCAGAGTTATCCGTATTTTGGGCGTTTCTCAAGACGCACATACTACATACGCTCGATCAGCTGAATTGTGCTAAGCGCCAGCTTTCCCTACCCGCGGAGTTTGGGGGGCTTATGGAACCGTCCCTCGAGCTAGACGCCGCACCTGCTCACTATACTCACCGCGACCCTCGCTAACATGATCACTGATTACGAGTCCGATTCGCTAGCATGTCCTATGTACGGTCTTATCCGGCAGGAACAAGTGAATGTTGCCACTTCTACTTTACCGTGGGCGGTCCAATTGCGCGGTTCGTATGATACGATCTCCACTATGGGGGGTTCTCGGAATCGGATCTCGTGTTGTTGAGTAACACACTAAATCAAGACCTTTCCGATTATGTTGGGCCCGATGTCGAGTTGGTGGTATCTCCTGCTAACAATGTTGGGGCTCCCGCTACCCAATTGACTTGCCTACAACTTCCGACTCCCGATGCTCTTACTCGCTCATGAGATTCTGGGGCCCACATTCCACGGGGAATTTCGCGCACTCCTCGTGTCTGAGCCTACTTTGACCTCTTGGCGTTTTGCAAACCCTCCCCACCGGACTATATGAGGGTGATTTCGGGTACGGGTCGCGGGGCTTTAGCTCTCTCTTTCGCTTCATATGAGTCCAATTTCAAGGTGCCATCCGATTGTTATATAATGGCAGCACACCGGGTGCTTGGTCTCACCGCGGAGCGCGCCTCTCATGTTCGGAAGTGCCCTCCGTGCAATGAGGCTCCCTCTGAGTCTCGTGGGTCTGGATCTTCGTCGGCGGTATCGGGCACCTCTATGTCGGGTGAGCGCTCCAGAGCTACTATGCTTATGGACCACAACCCCCGGTGCCCGTGCTCTTGGTACGTCATCCATCTCCACGATCGGATTGTCCAAGTGCTTGAAGAGATCATGCTTGAAGCGGGGGCTGCTAAGGGGCGGGACTTGCGGTTGGAGGTCCGCCGTATACGGTCGGGAGCGTCTCAATATCGTCATGGGAACGTGGTTTGGCTAGAATTCTTGGCTCCCCACCGTCATCTTATTGTTGATGTGACGGTTACAAGTGCTCGCACGAACACCAATGTTCCTCGTATAGGTGCTCGTCTCCCACTCCCGGGCAGCCTTGCATTGGGAGCTTAGCATGGCAAACTTGATGCGGACTTCCGCACTTTTGCTTTGCTTGACACGCCTTCGCTTCAATCGGTCCATGGCATGGAGGCTCCTGACTCTCGTTCTTTGCGCTCTGACAGTCATGTCCGCATGCATCATTTCGTTCGCCGAACTACTTCTATTCCTTTCCGCCGGCGTCTTTTGGGGGATGTGCGACGAGAGTTCATGCAACGTCTTTCTGCTGCTCTTCATGGTACTTTGGGTTCCTATCTCCGTGATGCTTTGCAGGAGGGCAGTGCTGATGCTGCGGCATGCCTTCCTGTTCCTCGGGCTAAGTTAGGTTTTTTCCTGCTCTTCTCTTCTTTTTGCTTGGTGGCTTATGCTGCTATTTCTTGTAAGGAAACTTTTTAATTAACCGTTTATATCGCTATCTATGCTGCTGTTTATCTTATGTGTGATGAGATGTGGCGCGGGGTAATTCTACTCGAGCTCTAATGATTAATCCTTACAGGTCTAATGTCTCATACCTGTACGTACAGGTACTCTTCACGTCGAGGCGCAGCAAAACTGAGCAGAGCCACTACGTGTACCTGTATCCCGAATGTCCACCGTGACAGAAAGCACTACCCGCTGGCTTGTCCCCCGCGCCGGCTGAAAGGCGTCTCCACGCTTTCAGCCGCACCAGTGTGTTGCCTTGCGTAAGCTTGCTCTGTACAGTCTAGCAGCTTCATCTCAACCCGGCAAGGTGGCAAAGACTCGCGCGTTCCTCCTACTGACCCCTTTCACTTCTGCATCCCGCCCAACAACTCGTGGAGGCATCTCTCCTAGAGCGCTACGCTTGTCCCTACCTGCTATCTATCATGGGAATGTACTCCCGGGTCCAGGCGGCCCCTGTGTCGGAGAGTGCAGATGTGGGAGGGAGCCCCGTACTTCCCGGTGGGAGCGTGCAGCTGGGCGCTGTGCGGCGGTCGGAAAGCCAGCAGCAGGTGCTTACTCTTGCGGAATAAAGCGATTGATCCGTGAAAAAATACATCAGTAGTATCGTTATTATGATTTAGCAATATATTTCTTCAGGGAAATCGTTCTGTCGGACCAAGACTGAGCACATTTTGCTTTAATTGCATTTGGTATCTGTTGTAACCGAGCGTGCCGTATATTGAAGTATCGTCGTTGGGCAGCATCGGCTGCTTACACACGGCCACACCCTCACAAACCACGTCGAGGGCTCGCGAGTTGTCAAGTTACAGGGGTGACGGTTTTTTGTGGCCTGGCGCGTGATGTGTGAGGGTTGGGAGCCAAGGACCAAAACTCGTCGGATATCTCCGCTTTAAGTGTTTTTATGATTATATTTAATTCATTATTCTAGACGACCACACAAGCACCACCGCGGTTTATCAGTGCGCGGAGAGTGACGCTCCTGTGGGTCTGACATTTCCTCATTAACAGGAAGCCACGGAGGCTGGAGTTGCGCCTATAGTCAAAAGCAAGGTGAGCGCGTTCATGTGACTCCACAAGTATACTTTTCCGGTGCCGCCGTTTCTTTGCGCGAAGGCGACGATGGTCCCATTCGCTCGCTCGCAGCCGTCCGTCCGCGTCCCACGAGTAAAGAGACGTCGCGATCGAGGGCAAACATTGAGCGCGTGCTTGGTTGCTTGCGCTTTGGCTTGTAACAGGCCAGCTTCCGGGCACAGACCAACGCGCTTATGCGCAAGTCGAGCATCGTTCAGTTGCGCAGCTGGAAGACGACCTGCTGTCTCGTCATATCGCCATTTTTCTTCTGCCTGCTGGTTTTCGGCCTACAGCTCGCTCTGGACGTATTCATCCTCTCCCGCCCCGAAAACGAAGTGCGTCTGTCCCCTCCCCCCCTCCGTCTCCTCCTTTTCTATATAGGTTGGTGTTGGTCTTTCGTCGCTGGATTTTTTACGTCATTCTTTTCCAAACTTGATATTTCCCATTTTCTCGGACCGGGCGGCGCCTGTCCAGTGCGGCTGCGTGTGCCTGGAGTGCTGTTTTTTTCCGGTGGACGAGGAGGGAAAGGTGCGTGGTGAGGAGCTCTGCTATAAGGGTACCCCCGAGGACCCACCCCCGCAGTGCACGCCGACCGCGCGAGGCAATGACCTCGTCGATCTGTGCACCTCCTACGACGAGTCCACCTGCGGCATGGAGCACTCCACCTTTCAGCAAGCCGTGTGGTGCGCCATCGAGCACCCACCGACCGTGCCCACCTACATGCAGGTATGCTGCTGCCCTCTGTCCAAAGATAACTGTCCATAACGGCAGCACTTACCTTTCTAACGTTTAATTAACTGTCCTGTAATCAGTTCACTTTGGACAGCTATGTCCAAAGCACCACCTCGGTGTCCGTCTCCCCCGTCGTCCACATTCCTGCTGGAATTCCGGTCCCCCTCGCTTAATCAAAGAACCTGTTTTCATTTTTGGGCATCTTGGAACTCAATTTAACTCCAAATCCGCAGACGCCATGTGATAAGCGTTTTTAATCTATCTGGGTTATTTTTAAATTTTCAAGTAATTTGGCAATTTTGTGTCATTACATTGCCAATTGATTATTTTTTTCGAGCTTTCAACATATGACTCATCCTTACATGGGCTTGACACTGTCATTGTGGTTTTGTTTCTGGTATTTATGAAATTCCACAAAATGTTTGGTATTGTCAGAACGTCACTGTTTAATAATTTATTGTGGAATGCAGTTTTGATATTTGACACTGCCAATCTTTAGATTGCAAATAAACCCTAAACCTTGTCTTTTGAGTTTATGGATTTGCAACATAAATGTGTGCTATTACCGATATGGTGTCGTTCATCAACTTGTGAAACCACGCCAATGCTGATCGCTCCGCTGAAGTGCTCTTGATTACTTAGTTTATTCCATTTATACAGATATGTTGATGTTTTTGAATTCATGTAAAACCGCAATTATTTGGTGTCTTGCCAATGAGTCATATTTCCGAAATTATGGAACTACAATGCCCGCGCGTGTCCTCTCTCCGGGTGGGCAGGTGCCGAATCCTGAGTTTCGGGCAGAGCCTTATAAGGAAGACACGGCGATTCTGTACGCCGGCGAGGACAAGGCGGCGGCGCAGGCTCTGGTTTCCAAGCTCTTCCCGGAGCCGAGTGTGGACGTCTTCGCTACTTTCGGTCTCCTTGCGGGGCTGGTGAATGGACTGGATGATATGTTGGACGGGGAAGACGGCGGAGGTATGCTCCACAAAATTACACTCACCCCTTATGTGTAGTAGTTTTACGCGAATGCCTTTTTGCCGAATAATTGCTCATCTTTTATTATTATTTATTCTGTCGGTCTTTCTTTAGTATGTGAACATTTTGTAAGCAATTAGCGTTCAAATCTTTCAGTCCCTGTATCTTGCAGTACCTGTACATGAACCTGTATTGACTGCCCAACCAGCGTCGCCCATCGTCGCGAGGCGTAGTACTTAACGACGAGTATCAAGCGTCGTCCGTATTATTGCGCAGTACTTTACTGAGACAAAATCTGTGGGTATTTCAACCAAACCAAAAAAGATTGGGATGCTTCATCCGCTTGACTTTTCCCATCCGTCATCACGTTGCATTTGTGATGCCGAATCCAATCGAGCGGATGATACGGGACAGCGAGAGGCGCAGACTGACAGACAGACAGAAAGAAAGAGGAACAGACTGATAGACATTCAGGCTGATGGGCAGACGGACAGAGAGATAGGCAGACAGACAGACGGATGGACTGACTGACCAACTGACAGACAGACAGCCATTGAAGTAGACAGAAAGACAGACAGACAGACAGACAGACAGACAGACAGACAGACAGACCGAGAGATAGGCAGAGAGACGGACGGACAGACAGACAAATAGATGGACAGACAGATAGGCAGACAGACGGACAGACAGACAGACAGACAGACCGAGAGATAGGCAGAGAGACGGACGGACAGACAGACAAATAGATGGACAGACAGATAGGCAGACAGACGGACAGACAGACAGACCGACGGACAGAGAGACAGGCAGACAGACGGACGGACAGACAGACAAATAGATGGACAGACAGAAAGGCAGACAGACGGACAGACAGACAGACCGACGGACAGAGAGACAGGCAGACAGACGGACGGACAGACAGACAAACGGACAGACTGACTGACTGATAGACAGAGAAACAGACCGCCATGTAAATAGACAGACTGCCAAACGGCGAGACGGACAGACGGATGGGCGGACAGACCGACGGATAGACAGACAGACAGACAGACAGACAGGAAGATCGACATAACTTAGCAAGCTGATATAGTAGAGTTTTATAGAACATGGCCTTGGAAGACTAATGTAACAGTTGGACGGATGTAGACTTGGGTAGGGATAGTAGTAAGTAGTGCACTTGATAGGAATTGTAAGTAGCATGTTTGGGCTGAGCTTACGAAGTATTAGAACAATTATCGGTCTTGTATTGTAAGCCTGCGTGGAGCAGCTCTCCTGGAGTAAGCTGTCTAATTTCGATTGCCTGCGCCTCGGCCGTCTCTCGCCAAGAGAGGGATAAGGTCGTTGAGGGGTTTTGAAAGTCTGAGGCGTTGCTTTGGACTTTGTGGCTTTGTTTCGTGCTTACTAATATCGATGAGAGTGTCGCATTGTTGCTCATTTCCCCCCCTTCGCAGTGAGTTTCGAGACGGTCGTTAAAGTGGCTTCGAATTTCCTGTCGTCGCTGACGTTCCCGCTGGACGTGGAGCAGCTGGGGCCGATTCGCGACGCCATTTCCTCTGACCAGTTTGCTGCGCTTACTGCCGCGCTGTCCATGCCCGGCATGGTGGACGTCGTGACCGGCATACTCCCGCTCCTTCGGGAGGACGGCACGGTGAGTCGCCGAGTGTCTATCTGAACCTAATCAAGTCCACAAAAATACGTGCATATCGTTGAATTAGAAAGTAGGGGTGTATTTTTTGTCAGTTGTCTTATTTGGTGAACTCATTGTCATGGTGTGTCAATGATTAAGTTAATAAAAGAGGCAATGGCGAGGTACATCATAGTAATTGTGAATGATATGTCATTTCTTCTTGGGTTGAACATATTTTTGTATGTTCCGAATGCTATGAAGTTCGTAGCTACCAAGATGTGGGATAGATATGTGTGTGTGTGTGTGTGTTTTTGTGTGTGTGTGTGTGTGTGTGTGTGTGTGTGTGTGTGTGTGTGTGTGTGTGTGTGTGTGTGTGTGTATGCGTGTGTGTGTGTGTGTGTGTGTGTGTGTGTGTGTGTGTGTGCGTTTGTGCGCTTCCGCTGTATGTGGTTTTTATGCGCGCGCGCGCGCGCGTGTGTGTGTGTGTGTGTGCGCGCGCGCGCACGCTTTTGTTAGGTGTGCTGTGCTGTTGTATTGGTGTATTTGTGTCTGTGTTGTGGTGTGTTGTGTCTGTGTTGTGGTGTGTATCTGTGTTGTGGTGTGTTGTGGTTTGCGTTTGTTCGTGGGGCAAGGCGTGGGTGCGTGTGTATATGCGTTTGCGTGCTTGTGTTATGTGTGTGTGTGTGTGTGTGTGTGTGTGTGTGTGCGTCTGTGTGTGTGTGTGCGCGCGCGCACGATTTTGTTAGGTGTGTTGTGCTGTTGTGTGCGTATGTGTGCTGTGTGGTGTGCGTTTGTTT